>JAGFNQ010010617.1:348812-415795 GCA_024364735.1 Boesenbergia rotunda
ACCTGGATTTTGGCTTTCGCAAGTTACGAATAAGTAAGAAATTAATTTCGACAATTCATATTCTGAGTAACCTCTTACAGTGATTTGCCCGTTCTCTGATATTGTGAGTCTTCCGTCATCTGGTTCCGATTTTGATTCGGAGTTGACGTCATTCGAGGCGGTTAGGGCAAGTAGATTCGCGTGCGGGACTTCTTCTTCTTCTTTGGAAGATGATTCGTTCCAAGTGGCTGGAAGAGCCTTCTTTCTGTGAGCCTTATTGGTTTCCTTCAGGTTGGGGCACTCTGATCTCATGTGTCCCTTTTTGTTGCATTCGTAGCAAGTAACGTTGGTCTTGCTCTTCGAGCTCGTTGAAGGTCCTGCTGGATTTTCCTTTCTTCGGCTTGATTTCTTCTTGCTTGTTTGGTACTTTAGTTCTTTGTAGTAATCCCGAGCTAGCCGAACCAACTTGGGTCGATCCCCCTCACCCCTTCACTATCTTCTGATTCTGAGTTTGAGTCGGACTCGGGTGCTGGTTGAGGCTTCTTTTTGGGAGCTTTTCCTTGATATTTTCCTACAACAAAAGCTATACCTTTCTCGATCAAGGTAGTGTTAGTCTGTTCGTGCAGTTCCAATTCAGAAAAGAGCTCATCTAGCTTAATTTCAGATAAATTCCTTGAAACTTTGTAGGCATTCTACCATAGACACCTACAGTGAATTCTAGGAAACGAATTTAAAGTATACTTATCAGGTCATGATTTTCAACCTTGTGACCAATCGTTACAGTCTTTTCATTAGTTCTAGATTCTGGCGTGGAGTTGGCTGCAGTCTCGCCATCGTGCATCTTGATTGTGTAGAGTCTATTAAGCAACAGATCTCTTTTGCTTATCCTCGTGTTGGAATACCTTCGTGCAGCTCGATCAGCTTGTTCCAAAGCTCCTATGCGCTGTTGAAGGGTCCTACCCGGATCAGCTCCTCTTTTATTAAGACGCATTGGCAAAGTTTTGGTTGCCTTTGCGTCGGCCTCAATTTTTCTTTAGTGGGCCATCCACTCGGTATAGTGTTGCGCCACGCCTTGTGTATTTTTAGGAATTTCTAGCCCAGACTGGATAATTATCCACATGCCCACTGAGTTTTCAGGTGGACTTCTATCCTGCTTTCCAGTAGGAGAAATTTCTCCAGTGAAAAGAGGGGTCTGGCGGTATGTATCCCTCTTGCATGGCCATTCAAGTTTTCTGAAAAAGAAATAACAAAAAGAACTTGTCCAAGACTGAGTCTTGGATTAGTAGTGCGGGAAGAATTTTTATGGCGAAAAAATGATCGATTGGTGTTGCACCAACCTCGATTAACGAGAAAATTCGAGCGAAGAAAAAAAAATTTAAAATTTGTAAATCTGAAAAAAAATTCTCAAACTGGTGGTTGCACCAAGTTGAGCCACCCGCTCTGATACCACTTGTGGGATCGTTTGAATCGATAGAGGGGGGAGGTGAATATCGATCGTAACTTTTTCTGAAGCAAAGTGTAATTGCACAGCGGAAAATGAAAACCAATCACTAACACGATTTGTTTTTACTTGGTTCGGAGTCGCGGTCGGCTCCTACTCCAAGGCCCACGGTCCTTGACCGTTTACGATGGGCAATTCTATATTTTCGTAAAAGATTACAAGTCGAGAGTACAAAAATAGAATTGAAAAGTAATTACAGTACTTAACAAATTTAGCTTTTACCGACGACCGGAGTGGTTGGAAGTTTCTGGAGCAGCGGGTCATCGTCAGCGCTTGAATCACGAGTACGGAACTTGTTGGAGCGGAGCGCTTGAGCGTATGAGTTGAAAGCAATTGATGATGAAGCCTTGGGGGTGAACCTCCTTTTATAGTAGTCAGTGGGGCGCCTGTGTTGAAGGGGGCTCCTGACACGTAGCCTATCCTGCGTGAACTCCAATCCGCAGACTCGGCCAGTGCTTATCCCTTCAACAGGGGTGCCTGAGCTGACTGGGGCGCCTGTGTTAACATAGGCGCCTAGCTTGACTTGGTCCAAAGGCTTGCGTGATAATTTGCTTCGGATGCTTTGTTTAACCCTTCACTGGGGCGCTTGTCTCAATACAGGCACCTAGCCTAGCTAGGGCTCCTCACTCCATTGAGGCGCCTAGCCCAGCTAGGGTGCCTCACTCCATTGAGGCGCCTGAGTGCAGAAAACTCCTTCCATTTGTTCCTGCAACCAGGGTTAGTTCCAAAGACATTCAAATCATACAAATGATAAGTTTAGAGCATTATTTATAGCCTGAGCTGTCTTGGTTCTGACTTTGGGTCTCCCAAATGGAACCCTAGGTCGAACCGACGCCTAATGTTCCCTCCTACGGGGAACGCATCCTCACCTACTCCTCTCCGGAGAATTTACCTTTTTGCCAACCGGCTCCTCCAGTTGGACTTTTGCCTAGCTTCACTCACAAGGTCTTTGTGCCCAATCCGCGATCAGGTCTTCGTGCCCAGCTTCACTCACCAGGTCTTCGGTGCCCAGTCCTCGACTAGGTCTTCGTGCCCAATCCGCGATCTGGTCTTCGTGCCCAACCTTACGTCAGGACTTAGTTGCCTAGCCCGCAGCTAGGACTTAGTGCCCAATTTATAGAACCAGGACTTAGTGCCTAGTGTACCTAGGACTTTCCTGCACACTTAATAAGCTTGTTAGATCACTACTAAATCTTAACTTCTGAACCCTTTACCATTATCAAAACATAGGTTCCACTTTGGTGCTTCCGACACCAACATAAAGGGTTGCGAGTTCCCAGTGTTAGATGTGTATACTAAAAGACTTGTTCTTTTTTATATAAGATCATCTATATTTTGAAAAGAGAATCACAACAACACTAGATGCGTATTTACATTAGTATATGCATAAAAGTCCAATACTGTGCACTATAAAAAAAATGAAGAACCTGGCAGCAGACAAATTGAACCTGGGGTGATCGACCCGGCCCCATGGAAGTTTCCCATTGGTCACCAGGGTAAATCGGGAAGCACTCGCGATGGGCAGTCTAGAAGCCCAGCGTCCCAAGGTTCGCGCCCCATTTGGTGGAAAAATTCCTGCAAAATGCACCGTAGTTGGGGATCGAACCGCGGATGCCTAGGTTAACGACTAGTTACCCTACCACTGCACCATAGCCCCGGGGGCCAATACTGTGCACTGTAGATAATATGGTGTGTGGTGGCACACGGAAGATCGTGTTATCAGTCCCTTGCATAGTATAAGTAAGAGGCTCACAACCGAGATAAATTTGGACAAACCATCGGGATGGTTGTAGTGTAATTAGGTGTGATTTATCTTGACCATAGAATTACACTAGTGTGCTTTATATACATTGAGCAGGACCAAAACTAAAGATCATCCAATTTGTACTGACTTAATAATTGGATTGGATCTCAGATTTATTATGGAGTAACAATCCCTAAATCCCGATATATTAACAGGCACATATAGTTAATTATTATTTTCTTTGATTTACCAATGGGCGAGATTTATTCTGTTAAATCAATAGGCCCGGTAAGTTGAGAAATAATATTAATTATATGGTGTACCATTGATTATTGACGGAATCCGTGTCTTGGTGGGTCGGGATGATGATGCCCCCTTGATGAGCTCATAAGGATCATCATGTTAAACATCGAGTCCACTCATAAGTGGTGCACTACAATAGAACATGTCATTTAACATTATAGAACAATATTTGTTCTTTATGATAAATGAAAAGCCTTTCTTGTCCAAATAAGACACTGAAATTATGTTCTTAGTTAATGCAGGTACATAAAAGCACTCCTCTAGCTCTAAGATAAGCCTAGTGGGCAAAGACAATGAATATGTTCCTACAGCTATAGCAGAAACTTTTGCTCCATTGCCTACTCGTAGGTCCACTTCGCCTTTTGTCATTGTTCTAGCTCTTCGAAGGCCCTGCACATTAGTACAAATGTGAGATGCACATTCGGTATCTAATACCCAAGAAGAAGAGATAGATAGATTGACTTCTATAACAAAAATACCTGATGCAGAAGTCTCACTTCTTTTCTTCTTTACTTCCTCCAGGTAGAGTTTGCAGTTCCTCTTCTAATGTTCGGTCTCACCATAGTGGAAGCAGGTCCCTTCCTTAGGCACTCTGCCTTTGGCCTTGGATATAATAGAGTTGGCCTTGCCTTTGGCTTGAGTCATACCCTTGCCTTTAGGCTTCCATTTGCCTTTTCCCTTGTGTACCATCAGTACATTACTGGTCTTGTTTTTCTTGAGATTGGGTTCAGCAGTTCTTGACATGTTGAGCATCTCAGGCAAAGGTTTGTCAATTTCATTCATGTTATAGTTCATGACAAATTGATTGAACCCTTCCGGCAACGATTGTAGGATAAGGTCTGTTGCCAATTCTTGGCCCAGTGGAAATCCTAGTCTTCCAAGGTTCTTGATATACCCAATCATCTTGAGTACGTGAGTTCCTACAAGAGTTCCTTCATGCATCATGCATGCAAATATGCCTTTAGACACCTCAAACCACTCGTGCCTAGCTTGCCCTTGATATAGTTGCTTTAGATGCTCAACCATATCATGTGCATCCATGTTCTCATGTTGCTTCTGAAGCTCAGAGTTCATGGTGGCAAGCATAAGGCATGATACATCAAGTGCATCATCCTGATGCTTCTTGTAAGCATCCTTTTCGGTACGGGTAGCAGTAGTGGTGGGTGCTTCTGGAAGAGATTGCTCTAGGACGTACATTTTTCGTTCTTGTTTGAGGACTATCCTCAAGTTTCTGTACCAGTCCAGGAAATTAGCTCCGTTGAGCTTGTCCTTCTCAAGGACGGATCGCAGAGAGAGAGTATTTGACGTGTTAGATGACATGGTGATCTACAACAGTAAAATTATGCAGAAATAAGTATCATATCTAATTCATTTAATTAGGCCTTTAATTAAATGATGCTCCCACTGAATCGTAGAGCTTTGGTTGGGGCTAGTCATGGATGTAGGCAAACTCAATTTACCAACACTACCAACTCCAAACCAAATAGCAATTATTATTCATGTGGGACCAGATCCATATTATACTTCATCTTGAGTTAGGTTTGGCTAATCGCCCAAGACTTGGTATAATTAGGTAGGTAACATTTTACCAATTACATCTCATACAACTCTTGAAACAAAGGGTCAAGATCCACATTACACATCATCTTGAGTTAGCTTTGGCTAATCGCCCAAGACTTAGTCTAATTGTCCTCTTACCCAATTTTCCCAACTTTTGGGATATGCCTCTAAATTTCTCAATCCAATTGAGGTGACTTAGTTAAGTCTCACCCAAAGTTCGATAGCGGGACATAACAATTGTCCTCTCGCACTCTACCAAGATAAAATGTGTTGCTTTGCTTTGGTAAACCCAACAACAAATGATCGAGGTAGTTTATGAGTAACAAACTTTGGTAGGCATATTGAGTTGACTTAATTAAGATAAACATCTAATCATACATCACATACACACACATTGCATATATGAACATATAAGTAGTAAAACGTGACATGGTTATGACCCGTATACTACGGTCTTCTCAAGCCAATGAGAAGATCGATGGTCAACCTAGGGATAACATCTTCTCCAAGTGCATCCTCCGGTCATCATGTGCGGTTGGCATCCTTCTTGTAACTTCATTCTTCATTGGACACTCCACTCCTCATTTTGTTTATTACAATTTAGGAAAACTTGAGTTACATTCGAGTCTAAATCTATTTTACAACTAGGAAAAATAGAGACAAGGTATGACACGCAGGTCGTATTATGAATTACATTACAACATGCACACACACACATATCCTATCTCATTGGGGTTAAGACCATAACCATGCACCATGTCATCAATTATACACAATAGATCTAGGACATTGATTTTATTATGAGTGCAACAACAAAATCACCCATGAGCAGAAACTCACGGCGGTCTCGCTGGCCGGTTAGCGGGCGGGGTCAAGGGGCAGCGCCCTTGCAGGGCTTGGGGGCAGCGCCTCCGAAACAAAATTTATTATGTTGGCTCCTCGAATGAATCGCTGCCCTATATTCATCAACATGAATCCGAGACCCTTATGGCTCCATTATGATCTTCGGACACCCCTTTCCCGAGACGGTCTCGGGGTCTCCTCTCCCGGGATGACCCGAGTGTCTGTCTTCCTGAGGTGGCCTCGGGAGCCTTCGGCTCGGTATTACCTCAGGGGCCTGTCTTCCTGAGAGGGAGCTCGGGAGCCCGACTTCTATATGATACAGTTATATGCAACTCATAATAAATCTTGTCCTACTTCTATATCACATATAAAATGCATAAAACTTTGTACGATCTTTCGCACGTGGCTCTGATACCACTATTGGGATCTCCCAGCGACATAAACACAAAATGCAGCGGAAACAAGATCCCTCAAGCGATCCATGCGAATGAAAAACTCGTACGAAGCTCATTTATCTAATAGATTTATCTAAAGTGTATACCTTTGGAGCGTGCCCTTACGTTTAACCCGCTTGTCCAAGTGCCACCGGATCTCTTGCACGTTCAAGCGTCCATGCCTCTATGTGTATCCACACGGATATGATCTCTCAAGCTTCGGGAAGAACTACCTTAGTTGTGCTAGCAACTTGAGGTAGTTCACAAGACCACCAATAACCCAACAAGGGTTTCGGCCAAGGGGGAGAAGAGGAAGAAGAGAGGAAGGGAAGAAGGGAAAACACTCTTCATTCAAAATGACTAGACTCTCTTTTATACTCATCCCATGAATATGAACAATCTTTTGTCTCTTTGGTTTCCCTTCATTAAAGCCAATAAAGAGCACATCTTTTCATGTGACTCTTCATCTTCTCTTCATTCAATGAAGAGAGACTTTTCTCTTCCCTTCATTAAACACTTTAATGAATTTCTCCCGTAATTCCGACCAGGGCCTCTCGGGCTCCCGACCAGGTCTCCCAACCAAGTCTCCCGAGCAAGTCCCCGAGCTCCCGACCAAGTCTGCCGACCAAGTCCCCGAGCTCCCGACCAAGTCTGCCGACCAAGTCCCCGAGCTCCCGACTAAGTCTGCCGACCAAGTCCCCGAGCTCCCGACCAAGTTTGCCGACCAAGTCCCCGAGCTCCCGAGCAAGTCTGCCGAGCTAGTCTCTCGAGCTCCTGACCCGAGCTCCCGAACTAGTCTCTCGAGCTCTCGAACTAGTCTCCCGAGTTCCCAACTCGAGCTCCTGGAGTATCGTGTCTTTGTGTGTGACCCAATAGGTACTTGTGACGTTGGTAATGTGTCTAAACCACTTTAGACACATAAGCAATGAGCGGCATCTAGCAATGCATCATTGTTACCCAAGTAACAAGAAAGTCGAGATCCGACTAAACCTTTGTGACTATGATAATGTTTGACCTTGTCCTTCTATCCTTGATATCTAGATTGACCAATGAGGCATAGACCGTGTCATCCTCTATCAATCTATGTGTTTCTTGATCCTCGAGTAAGTCTCACTCAAACAAATGAGCTCAATATCTCATATTGACTCATTTGAGCATGACCATGCATTTTAGTAGTCCTACTCGATCAAGGGGCTCACAGATATCACTCCCGTCATATGGGAGGGATAGATCCCATCTACATCACTCACATCCCTCCACATAATTCATTACATACCCAGTGATCGCCTTTATAGCCCACCCTGTTACGGGTGGCGTTTGACGATACCAAAGTACATAACTCCTTATGTAGGGAACTGTAGTGACTTCGGGTCTAAGGACTATTCATACTAATAGTCGCATGAGAAAGTTTATGACACTCATACGACAATCTTGTTGGTGTAGGCAGCACCTAAGTCAAACCTGGATTTTGATAATGACAAAGTGTTCAAGAGTTAAGATGTTATTGTGTTCTAATTTTGCTCACTGAGTGTGCAGGAAGAAGTCCTAGGTACACTAGGCAAGAAGTCCTGGCAAAGGGCTAGGCAAAAAAGTCCTGGTCAAGGACTGGGCAAGAAGAACTGACCGGAAATCGGGCAAAGAAGTCCTGGTCAAGGACTGGGCAAGAAGACCTGACCGTAAGTCGGGCAAAGAAGTCTTGCTCGAGGACTGGGCACGAAGTCCTGGCAAGGGGCTGGGCACCGAAGACCTGACCGGAAGTTGGGCACGAAGACCTGGTCAGGTGGATCGGGCAAAAGTTCAATCGGAGGAGCCGGTTGGCGAAAGGTAAACTCTCCTGAGAGGAGTAGGTGAGGACGCGTTCCCCGTCGAGGGAACAGTAGGCGTCGGTTTGACCTAGGGTTCCATTTGGGAGACCCGAAGTCAGAACCAAGACAGCTACGGTTGTAATTACTACCTATCATGTTTTTGGACTAAACTTAGTTGCAGGGTCGAAGGACTAATCATCTGCAAGTGAAGGTTCTTCACTGGGCCTAGGCGCCTGAATGGAGTCAGGCGCCCGAGTAGGCTCAGGCACCCATAAGGATGCGGGCGCCCAAGGGTGAAGGCCAAAACCAAAAACCAGCTGCGAAGCTACTGAACCAAGGCGGATCAGGCGCTCGTGAGCTCATGGGCGACCCCATCAGCTCAGGCGCCCAAGTGGGGAGGATAAGCGCTAACCGAGCCCATGGATTAGGATTCCTGGATCGAAGGGCACGTGTCAGGCGCCCCCAACCCATCAGGCGCCCGATAGAGTACTATAAAAGGGGCTCGACCCCAAGGCTTCAACAACACAACTTTCTAACGCTCCATAGCTTTTCGTTCAAATGCTCCACTCCGGCAAACTCCTATTTCAAGATACCAGCGCCGATGACGACCCTCTGCTCCGAAGTACGATCCACATCGGGCATCGGTAACGAAAAGTGTAGCTCTTTTCATTTACTACAATATTCTTGTACTGAAATTTGTAAACCTTTTGCGCGATTATAGAATTGCCCAAAGTAAACGGTCAAGGACCGTGGGCCTTGGAGTAGGAGCCGACCGCGACTCCGAACCAAGTAAAATACTTGTGTTTTTGTGTGATTGTTTTATTTCCACTGCGTGTTTTCTCTTTCCTTAATCCGAAAAAGTTTTAATGATATTCACCCCCACCCTCTATCGTTTTTCTCGATCCAACAAGTGGTATCAGAGTGGGTGGCTCAAATTTGGTGCAACCACCAGTTTAAGAGTTTTTTGGATTCTACGAAATTTTTTTTTCATTTTCTTTCGAATTTTTCTCGTTAATCGAGGTTGGTGCAACACCACTCGATCATTTTTTTGTTATCTTATTCCCGCACTGGTAATCCAAGACCAAGTCTTGAGACATGATTTTGTGTTGTTTTTTTTGTCATTTCAGAATTCTTAATGGCCATCCAAGAGGGTTTCAGCACAGCCAGACCACCACTATTCAGTGGAGAAGACTTCTCCTACTGGAAGAGTCGGATGGAGGTCCACCTAAAAACTCAGGTGGACATGTGGATCATAATCCAATCTGGTTTGGAAATCCCGAAGAATGCTGAAGGAGTGGCACAGCCTTACACAGAATGGGATGCCTCGCTGAAAAAGAAAATCGAGGCGGACGCAAAGGCGACCCCGACACTCCAATGTGGACTAACCAAATAAGAGCTGAACCGGGTGGGACCCTTCAATAGTGCAAAGGAACTCTGGAGTAAGTTGATCGAGTTGCACAAAGGAACCTCCGACACCCGAATCAGCAAGAGGGACCTACTGCTGAACAAGCTGTACATCATCAAAATGAACGAAGGCGAGTCAGCAGCCCAACTCCATGCCAGAATCCAGGAGATGATGAACGGTCTACACACAATCGGTCATAAGGTAGAAAATCGTGACCTTATCAGGTATACCCTAAACGCTTTCTCGAGAAACACTTTATGGGCATCTATGGTAGATGCTTACAAAGTTTCTAGGGACCTTTCCAAAATTAAATTAGACAAATTATTTTCTGAACTAGAATTACATGAGCAGACTAACTGTACCTTAGCCGAGAAAGGCATTGCTTTTGTTGAAGGCAAAACAGGAAAGGTGGCCAAGAAGAAGCCTCAAACTGCACCCGAATCTGACTCAGACTCAGATTCAGAAGACAGCGAAGGGGATCGACCCAAGCTGGTTCAACTAGCCCGGGACTACTATAAGGAGCTGAAACATCAGACCAACAGAAGAAAAGCCAGCCGAAAGAAGGAAGATCCAATCGAATGTTTGAAAACCTGAAAAACTTTTCAACAAAGACTTAGAAACTTTTCAAAAACCCCCACGAATGTTTGAAAAACTTAGGGGGAGATTTCTTCCAGGGGAGGAAATTAAAACTGTTAATTTACCTGTTGTTTAAACCTAACTTTTTGAACCGGGTTGCCATAAATCAAAAAGGAGGAGATTGTTGGTGCAGGCAGCACCTAAGTCAAACCTGGGTTTTGATAATGGCAAAGGGTTCATGAGTTAAGATGTTATTGTGTTCTAATTTTGTTCACTGAGTGTGCAGGAAGAAGTCCTAGGTACACTAGTCAAGAAGTCCTGGCAAAGGGCTGGGCAAAGAAGTCCTGGTCAAGGACTGGGCAAAAGACCTGACCGGAAGTCGGGCAAAGAAGTCCTGGTCAAGGACTGGGCAAGAAGACCTAACCAGAAGTCGGGCAAAGAAGTCCTGGTCGAGGACTGAGCACGAAGTCCTGGCAAGGGGCTGGGCACTGAAGACCTGACCAGAAGTTGGGCACGAAGACCTGGTCAGGTGGATCGGGCAAAAGTCCAACTGGAGGAGCCGATTAGCGAAAGGTAAACTCTCCTGAGAGGAGTAGGTGAGGACGCGTTCCCCGTCGAGGGAACAGTAGTCGTCGGTTCGACCTAGGGTTCCATTTGGGAGACCCGAAGTCAGAACCAAGACAGCTACGACTATAATTACTACTTATCATGTTTTTGGACTAACCTTAGTTGCAGGGTTGAAGGACTGATCATCTGCAAGTGAAGGTTCTTCACTGGGCCTAGGCGCCCGAATGGAGTCAGGCGCCCGAGTAGGCTCAGGCACCCGTAAGGATACCGGCGCCCAAGGGTGAAGGGAAAAACCAGCTGCGAAGCCACTGAACCAAGGCGGATCAGGCGTCCGTGAGCTCACGGGCGCCCCCATCAGCTCAGGCGCCAAGTGTGGAGGATAAGCGCTGACCGAGCCCGCGGATAAGGATTCCCAGATCGAAGGGCACGTGTCAGGCGCCCCCAACCCATCAGGCGCCCGATGGAGTACTATAAAAGGGGCTCGACCCCAAGGCTTCAACAACACAACTTTCTAATCCTCCAAAGCTTTTCGTTCAAGCGCTCCGCTCCGGCAAACTCCTATTTCAAGATACCAGCGCTGACGACGACCCTCTGCTCCGAAGTACGATCCACATCTGGCGTCGGTAATGAAATGTGTAGCTCTTTTCATTTACTACAATATTCTTGTACTGAAATTTGTAAACCTTTTGCGCGATTATAGAATTGCCCAAAGTAAACGGTCAAGGATCGTGGGCCTTGGAGTAGGAGCTGACCGCGACTCTGAACCAAGTAAAATACTTGTGTTTCTGTGTGATTGTTTTATTTCCGCTGCGTGTTTTCTCTTTCCTTAATCCAAAAAAGTTTTAACGATATTCACCCCCCCTCCATCGTTTTTCTCGATCCAACAAATCTATGACATTTTCTCATGACGGGTCAATTCAGTACACATTCTCTAATATATACCTATGAGTCAATTTGATATCACATATCCATGACTTGTGAGCTCAAGTCATCAATTGACCTGCATGCTAGTCTCCATGCATTAATATTGTCCTTGAATATTAATGCTTGACTAGGAATGATTTAGTGTAGTATTCTCTACATTATCTCACTATCGATTCAACCAATCGATATGATGTAGATATGAACCTACTACCCAAGGACATTATTATACTTAGTTATTTGACACAAGAATAAAGTAAGTATAATAACCAAACTTACCTTTATTAATAATAGAGTATGATACAAAAAGTCCCTAGTTAATCATCACATAATTGGTTCTAGGGCTCCCATTAACACCAACTCCTACTCTTGGTCCCTACCTTAGTACTATAAATACCCCATGGGATCATGAGACCAAGGTTTAATAATCCAACTCAAGGTTTTTTCTCTCCTCTCTTCCCTTTCTCTCTCCTAGGTCACGGCAAAAGAGAGGTGGTGACCACCTTCTCTTTTTCTTCTTCTTCCCTCAACCTCACCGTGAGCCGCCATCACTAGACAAAGGGAGGACCTTCTTCTCCCTTTTGTGGTGTGCGTTGGCGAGGGAGGAAGTGTCGGTGGCCGGAAGGAGGCAGCGCAAGGGCTTGCGGCGACGGCAGTGCAAGGCTGAGAAGAGAGAAGGTTTCGGTCGGTTTTGAGTTGGAAGGAGAGGTCCTTTACTCTCCATCTTCTTCCTTATATTCTCCTTAGTAGCAGCCCGGTGGCCGGCAGCCTTAGTGGACCTTGGAGGGCCGGCGGCACACGGTTTAGAGGAGAAGAAGCTCCGGTGGTGGAAACCCTAAAACTAGGGTTTCGGCTAGAGAAGGAAGAAGGGAGTTAAAGCCTTGGTGATCTCGGTTCTCGGTGGCTCGTCGCCCACACGATGCCCGGGAGGGAAGGGACATAAGGTAGAAGACTACGAGGTAACGAGAGGTATATTTCTCACTCGGCTCTATTTTCTTGTCTCGTCATTTTATGTGGTTGATTATTTATTATTGTGTTAATTATTTGATAATTAATTGTAATAATTAATCGTATTATGGACCCCGATAATAAACACAAAAACCGGCAATCCACTCGTCATCTTTTCCGCGGTCGTTTGGTTAGGAGAATTACAAGGCTCGATCTTTGTGATTATCCAAGTTGTAATTCGTACCGAACAATACGATGACGAGATGGTCGTTGGGAGACGGGTCTCCATTCAGATTAATTTTTTAATCCGTAGACATGGAGAGGTCTCTCAAGCACGACCATGTATTCGCTAGGGAAACCCGCCAAGTCATACCCATCACCCAGGCCCAGCGGAGGCATACTAATCAACTCGACGCTTCAGGGTTGGCGTTCATTACTGCTCCTGCGCCGTGCCTGCATTAAATGCGGCTGGATAGCCCCCTATATAAAGGTGGGCAACCAACGCATTTCATTTCCTTCCATCTCTTCTTACCCTTCTCATCGACCCTAAAGGAAAAAGAGGTCGTAATCTTGAAGGGAATCTGCCCAGGGAGAAAGTTCGCCGGCTCACGGGGTGCGAAGTCCCGTCGGTTTGGGTTGAGTCAGGCACTCCCCAAGTCCCCTATGAAACGTATCACCTTCCAACGCGTCCTCCTTCATCCCCCCTTATACCAGGGGTTTTTGGCGTCACTGGGGAGTATAGCAGAGATGATGTTGCTTCTTTCCGGGAGAGCACGGCAGGGATGGACCCACATGTTCCACACTGTCATCTAGAAAAGACCTTACATGCCTCGCCGGGGAGCATGGCAGAGATGACCTCTTTTGGTTTGTCCGGGAGCATCTCCTGGTGGTTCATCCCCTGCACCTCCTTAGTTCCTCTCCTCCGCCTAATCGCCTGTTTCCCCGAGTTTTGGGCATCAGACACCAGTCGGGCTTGGAGTAGTTTGTCGTCCGGGGAGGAGTTGCAGCCATTGCTCCCCCTCCTCTTCCCTTTGTATTTTGCAATTCTTCTTATCCTTAGATGGGAGTTAACTGTAAGTGACAATCAGGATCTTTGCATGGAATTGTTTCGCCCATATGTATCCCGAGTTGTTCTTCTTTCTCTTTCATTTATAAATGGTCATGAAAAGGGAGAATCTAGAAGTCCCGGCCGCAACCGACAATTCAAGGACCTTGATCATTACGAAGATGACTCGCCGCTTGCCTGCCCCTGGGAGAAGGCTCCAGGCTAAGCGACCATGCAGGGCATGATGAAGCGATAGCGGAGGGTCCGGGCAGAGGAGTGATATCCTCTAATGGCCTTTCTGATGGCATCCCATATTCACTGTGTTATCATTGTCAATGTATTTTACATAGAAATGAAGGAAACACTTGTTGTTTCTGATGTGTAAGCTCTTTGAGTAGTAATGCAAGGTCCTGTTGGTTTTCCTTTGTCTGAAGATGCTTGTTTCATATCTGGTAGGTTGTGTGTTAACCTTACTTCCATAGCAGCTAAGTATCCCGGGCATCCGCAGCACCGTGAGGTATTAGGGTTTTGACTCTTGGTTGGGAGTTCGTAGCACCCAGATCAAGCCTAAGGATCACGGGCATCTGCAGCACCGTGAGGTATTAGGGTTTTGATTCTTGGTTGGGAGTCCGTAGCAGCTAGACCAAGCCTAAGTACCCCGGGCATCCGCAGCACCGTGAGGTATTAGGGTTTTGATTCTTGGTTGGGAGTCCGTAGCACCCAGACCAAGCCTAAGTACCTCGAGCATCCGCATACCGGAGGTATTAGGGTTTTGATTCTTGGTTGGGAGTCCGTAGCACCCAGACCAAGCCTAAGGACCCTGGGCATCTACAACATCGCGAGGTATTAGGGTTTTGACTCTTGGTTGGGAGTCCGTAGCACCAAGACCAAGCCTAAGTACCCCGGGCATCTGCAGCACCGCGAGGTATTAGGGTTTTGATTCTTGGTTGGGAGTCCGTAGCACCCTGACCAAGCCTAATTACCCCGGGCATCGCAGCACTGCGTGGTATTAGGATTTTGATTCTTGGTTAGGAATTCGTAGTACCCAGACTAAGTCTAAGTACCCCGGGCATCCGCAGCACCGTGAGGTGTTAGTGTTTTGATTCTTGGTTGGGAGTCCGTAGCACCCAGACCAAGCCTAAGTACCCCGGGCATCTACAGCACCATGAGGTATTAGGGTTTTGATTCTTGGTTGGGAGTCCGTCGCACCTAGACCAAGCCTAAGTACCCCGGGCATCCGCAGCACCGCGAGGTATTTGGGTTTTGATTGATGTACTGGTACTTGCGCGAGGGCATGTTTCTTTATTTAATTAATTCACTGCAAGGCAGCAAGAACACATAGACAAGTACACCGTATGCGACACACATCTTACCGGGGATAACCAGACTGGAGATAGCTGGCCTGCCCTAGCTTTGCGAGCCTTCCGTTCCTGTCCTTCTGTTCATGACCGCCTCCTCTGGTTTGTCATCTTGCGCCCTCGGGTTCTTCCAGGACTCCACCCTGACTTCCCCACTATAGCATCGCTGAGACACCAGCTGATCCCCTTTGACTTCAGCCACTCGGTCGCCAATCAGGAACTTTATCTTCTGGTGGTAGACGGAGACCACTGATGGGAATAAACCCTTGAATGGTTTGAGGATTTCCTGAGCAACCACGGGGTCGAACATGAGAGACCTCTCTTGTAACGCCCGCCTTTTTCCCACACCTTATGGTGTGGCGAGAGGCGGCGTTACGCTAACATACATAGGCATATGAACATCTTAATGCAGCGGAATAATTTTTTTTCCTTTAAACTTACTACACAAGCATTTAACCATGCAACTACTACATGATTCATACATATATGCCTACATTATCATTCATGAACATGGTGACATTGTATCTTAGCATATTATTGGCATATATATAAACATTCCATAACTTATTCATAAGCACAGTAAGTAGCAAGTAACTTATCCATAAGCATCATAGGTAGTAAGTTATTTCTTAGGCATAACTATCATAAGTATAGCATAGAACCAAAGGAGGCATTTCAAACACAAGACATGCGATAAGTGTAAATAGAAGAATCCTTTGCCATGTCACTACCACACACATGCCTTTGCCCCTCCTGCTGCTTCCCTTAGTAACCTCTTGCTTGTTCTGCGGCATAAGAAAAAAAGACTATAAGCACATAGGCTTAGTAAGACCCATTCCTACTCACAAAAATCCATACGTCACATAAACATAAACATAATGCTTAAACCATACTTATCATGGCATAATTCTTGACATGAACATAAACATAAACGTACTTATCATGGCATCATTCTTAACATGAACATAAACATAAACATAAATGTACTTATCATGACATCATTCTTAACATGAACATAAACATAAACATAAACGTACTTATCATGACATCATTCTTAACATGAACATAAACATAAACATACTTATCATGGCATCATTCTTAACATGAACATAAACATAAACATAAACATACTTATCATGGCGTAATGCATAACATGCATGGATGCATGAGTCAATTGCATATATCATAAGGATGCTTAATTTGAAAACCATAATTATAAATACTTAAACATAATCATAACATCATGGGGGGCCCCGGCTTGTACCACATTCATACATCATATGCGCGCATCCCTAAGTAAATACGTGGTAGCTAGTCTCGACCTACTAGGGTAGGAACAGCTACGGTAGTTCCAAAAACCGAGGCGTTCTTAAGGTTCCCATCCCTGTTAGACAGCTACGGTAGTCCCAGAACCGTGGACAGCTTCGGTAGTCCAGAACTGAGGCATTCTTAAGGTGCTCATCCCTTGGACCCTTACTTCAATCTGGTACAAGCCCATTCTTAAAAATAAAATACTTCACATGCTTCATCATTCATAGAACATACATAGCATAACATAATCTTGTTTCATGAAACATGACATAAGAATAGGAACAGCTACGGTAGTTCCAGAACCGTGGACAGCTACGGTAGTCCAGAACCGAGGCGTTCTTAAGGTGCTCATCCCTTAGCATGACATAAACATACTTAACATTTCATCATTCATACTTAACATCATTATGCCTTAAAGGCATGAACATCATCATCATTCATCATCTTCATTCATAAGATATGTCATGCCTACATCATTATGACTTAGAGCCATGAACATCATATTCATTCATCATCTTCATTCATAAAACATGACATGCATACATAATCAGCATCTTAATTCATAAGGCATGCATGATCATGGTACATAGGGTAAACATACAAAGATCTTTTCATACATGATGATTACATAGCATACCTAATCAAGGTATATATCATAAAGCATGCATGGGTAGGATTCATATGGACATGATACATACTACCTAGGTCATGGGATAAGGTTTAAAACATTCATAATTAAACATAGCACATAACCTAAACATACAAGTCATGATACATAACACATGAAGCTAGTGTTTCTAGGTGACATAAAAATTCTTACAACATGCTTAAACATGTACATACATCATAGTAACCTATAAATAAGTATTCTTGAGACCTTAACCCAACCCAAACCCTAAAACTTGGAGTTGGCCGAAAGTTCCATAGGATGAGGCTCCATCATTTAAATCAATATGAAAGGTTCCATGAGTAAAAGAAAACCCATACATTACATACAAAGCCATAGGGAGCCATTAAGCCCCATAATTGGAGCTAACCCTAAGTCCTAGCCCTACATTGGGACCTTGGCCGAAAGCCTAGAGGGTCACAAGCACATGGAGAAATTCCTATCATTCACAATTAAGATCCATTAAATCATAGGAAAACATAATAAACATGCTTGAAGGGTTAGATATCATCCTATCCATGACATGTTGATATGGACCGAAACCCTAGAGGACTTTAGGGTGCCACAAACTTTCCCTAAATCATAATCTATACCTTACTTATCATAATAAAACATTGAGGTGCACAAAAGAGAGTTTACATCATCCCTAAGCCCAATATCAAGCCTTGGCCGAAACCCTAAAGGCCCTACCTCATGGTTTTCTCAACTTAGATCTTAAACAAAAGTTTAAATCTTGATAGACATCAGAGAAACAATTATACCATAGGTGAGGGGGTCTTACCTTTCCTTATCTTGGATATAATCCTTGAATAGAAATAAAAGAAAAACCTTCTTGACCCTAAACATCTCCTTAGCCCTTGTAGCCTTGTAGAAAGCCTTGGATCTTCAATATGGAGTCCTTGTGAAGCTTTTCCAAGGAAAAGAAACCCTTGTGGGTTTCAGCTAGAAGAAGAACGAGGAAGGAGAGGAATGACTTTGGTGGGAGAAGAAAGAAAAAGAGTAACTCCTATGTCTCTTCCCTTCTCATCCACTCTTTTATACTACATGAAGGGGGCAAGTGATGTAACGACCCGGAAATTTTTCCAATATTTTCTTTAAAAATATTGATCATGTCTAGATAGTTTTGAGGAACCTAGAGATACTAGTATGAACTTTAGCCTAGTTATCCATGATTTTCTCATTTAAATTGAGAAGCTAAGTACTAATGGGCCTTATATGGGCTTTTCTAGTACCATGGTTATTAGTGGATTTTAGGTAGAATTTAATATAAATATAAATGGGTTTTAATTAGGAATATTATCATAATTATGGGTGAGTCTTAGGGGAATTTTCGAAATTAAAAGAAAAATAAAAATAAAATGAAGTAAAAATGAAGTACATGCACCAAGGATTGAACCTTGGACCTATGGTACCACCATGCATGTACTAACCAATTCACCTAGCAAGGGAGTGCTAGTAGAGAATGAAGTGGATTTTATTTAAAGGCAGAGGATGTGAAGAGGCACCATGTGAAGAAGATGAAAAGACACTTGTGAAGAGAGAAAAGGGCATTATAATAGATCTCTTCTTCCTCCTTCCACCTCCACCAAAATCCATCTCCCTCTTCCTCCTTCTTCTTGATGAAAATCACCAAGGGGATCTTCCCTTGGAAAAAGTTCATATAAGCCTCCATCTTGAAGATCTAAGGCCCTCTACAAGGATACAAGGGCTAAGGAGAAGTTTAGAGACAAGGGGGTTTTCTTGTTATTTTCTATTCAAGGTTTATAAGCAAGATCAAGGAAGGTAAGACTCCTCACCTGTGGTATAATAGTTTCCGAGTTATTTTCATGATACAATGTTTTATTTGGACTATATGTGGAGAAAACCAAAGTTAGGGCCCTTGTAACTTTCGGCCACCATAGGTTTCTATGGTTGGGTTTGGATCTAACTCTCAAATGATGTTTCTTATGGTTTCTCATGTTGTAAAAGGTGTTGATAGGGGTTTATGTGAAAGTTTTACATGGTTTAGGGTCCTTATAACTTTCGGCCAAGAGGAGTTTTAGGGCAAAGAAGTTAGGTTTAACTCCAAGCAAGGGTTCAAATGGCTTCCATGTTATTATATGTAAGGTAATAGATGTGACTTGGGCATTTTATGAATTTTTCATGGGCTTGTGATCCTCTTTGAGTTTCGGCCAACTCATGAGTTAGGGATAGGACTTGGAGTTAAATCCAAATAAGGGATCAAATGGTTTTCTATGGCATAGTATGTATGGTATGGAATGTAATCATGACCTATGTGAATTTCTCATGGACTTATTGTCCTTTAGGGTTCCTTAGGGTTTCGGCCAAGGCCATAACCAAGGGTTTGGAGTGGGTTAAGACCACAAGGATGCATGTTTATAGGGTACTATGATGTATGTATATGTTTAAGTATGTTGGAAGAATCTTTATGCCAATCAAAACCCTAGCTTATGGGTCATGACTTGTATGTTAGGTTATTTGTTATGATGATTCATAAATGTTTAGACCATGTGCCATGAACCTAAGGAAATGTATCAGGTATGAAAGGATCTAGGCATGTTTTCCTATGTATCATGACCATGTATGTTTTTATGAATTAAGATACTAATTATGTAGGTATGCCATGAGATAGGAATGATATGTATGTATGCCATGATCTATGAATGATATGTATGATTTATGAATGATATGTATGCATGTCATGTTATGGATGAAAATGATGAATGAAGTTAAAGTCCATGCCTTCGAGGCATAATGATGATATGGAATGAAAATGATGAATGAAGATAAGATTCATGCCTTCAAGGCATAATGATGATGTTAAGCATTAAGAATGAATGATTATGCTATGAATGTTTTATGAATGAAGAAGCATGTGAAAGTATTTTATTTTATGAATGGGCTTGTACCGGACCTAAGTAAGGTCCACGGTTCTGGACTACCGATGAAGCTGTCCACGGTTCTGGACTACCAATGAAGTTGTCCACGGTTCGGGGACTACCGATGAAGCTGTCCTTACCCTAGTAGGTTGAGATTAGCTACCTCGTATTTACTTAGGGATGCGCGCATATGATGTATGAATGTGGTACAAGCCAGCGCCCCTATGATGTTATGATTATGTTTAAATATTTAAAAGTATGATTTTAAACTAAGCATCCTTATGATATATGCATTCGCCGCATGCATCCATCCATGTTATGCATTATGTTTATGATAAGTAGGCTTATGCAAAGTAAGGTTGTGCAAGGTATGTTTATGCAAGTAAGTTTATGCAAGGTATGTTTATGCGAAGTATGTTTATGTTCATGTTAATTATGATGTCATGATTATGTTTATGTTCATGTTAATTATGATGCCATGATTATGTTATGTTCATGTTAAGAAGTATGCCATGATAAGAATGTTTATGTTTATGTTCATGTTAAGAAATATGCCATGATAAGAATGTTTATGCTTATGTTCATGTTAAGAAATATGTCATGATAAGAATGTTTATGCTTATGTTCATGTTAAGAAGTATGCCATGATAAGAATGTTTATGCTTATGTTCATGTTAAGAAATATGCCATGATAGGAATGTTTATGCTTATGTTCATGTTAAGGAATATGCCATGATAAATATGTTTATGCTTATGTTCATGTTAAGAATTATGCAATGATAATTAAGTTATGCCTATGTTTTACGTTAAGAGTAAGCTTATGTTTTATGTTCAGGATTATGCTATGATGAATGTTTATATGTTTATGCATGATATGACGTATGGTTTTTAGTGAGTAGGAAAGAGTCTTACTAAGCCTATGTGCTTATAGTCTTATGTTCTTATACCGCAGATCAAGAAAGAGGTTATTAAGGGAAGCAGCAGGAGGGGCAAGTGTGTGTGTGTGGCAATGACTTGGCAAAAGAAAAGAATAGATCCTATGTCTTTCTCTCTTTACATGATGACCATGCAAACATGTTTAAGAATGATGCTATATGATTAAGAATGAATGCTAAGTTTACCATGTCACTATGTTTAAGAATGATAGCTAAGAATGTGTTAACATGATTTAAGTTATAAGTGCATGGTTTAAACGCATGTGGATAAAGTTTTAAAATTTTTCCGCTGCATTAAGAAGTCCATATGCGTATATGTATGTCACGTAGCGCCGCCGTAAGGCTGTAAATAGGCGGGCGTTACAAGTGAAGGGTCATGGTGCCTCTTCTCTTGATGACTCTTCACTTCCCTAAGCCTTAACCAAAATCCACTTCATTCTCTACTAGCACTCCCTTGCTAGGTGAATTGGTTAGTACATGCATGGTGTTACACTAGGTCCAAGGTTCAATCCTTGGTGCATGCACTTTATTTATTTATTTTTTCTTTTAATTTCAGCAATGCCCCCTAAGGCCTACCAATAGCCATGCTAATATTCCTTATTTAAACTCATTTCTATTTCTATTAAATTTTACCTAAAATCCACTAATAACCATGGTACTAGAAAAACCCATGTAAGACCCATTAACACTTAGCTTCTTATTCTATATCGAGAATCATGGACAATCATGCTAAGGTTTATACTAGTGTCCCTATGTTCCTCAAGAATATATCTAGGCATGGTCAACATTTTTAAAGAAATATTGAAGAAATTTTTCGGGTCGTTACAATCCCCCATACCTCGTGGAAGTTCGTCCTCAAACTTAGAATAGCTCCGGGTACTTGCATCTCATCTCGTCCTCGTGTTCCCAGGTAGCTTCCTCGAACCTTTGACTTTGCCATAGGACCTTGACTAAGGGTACCTCCTTGGTCCTTAGCTTTTTGATTTCTCGATCCAAGATCTAGATAGGTCGGCTTTCAAAACATAGGTCCTCTTGAACTTGTATTGTCTGTGGCTCGATCACCTGATCCGTGTTTAGAATACACTTCTTGAGCATCGACACATAGAACACGTTATGGATAGCCGACATCTCTTGAGGCAGCTCTAGCTCATATGCCACCTTGCCGACTCTTTTCAGGATCAGGTACGGTCCCACATAACGCGGACATAGTTTTCCATTCTTCCCAAATCTCGTAACCCCTTTCATAGGAGCCACTTTGGGAACACCAAATCTCCAACATTAAATTCCAGTGGTCTACGCCGGACATCCGCATAACTCTTCTGCCGGCTCTGAGCAGCTTCTATCCGTTGTTGAATGTTCTGTATAGCTCGGGTGGTGCCGTCGATGACATCCGTCGTGAGCCCCATTTCCTTCTTTTCACCACCTTCGTACCAACAGATCGGAGACCTACATCTCCTCCCATACAAAGCTTCATAAGGTGCCATTCCGATAGTAGCTTGGTAGCTATTATTGTAAGCGAATTCCGCTAAACATAGATATCGGCACCAACTCCCTTTGAAATCCAGGGCACAAGCTCGCAGCATGTCCTCCAGTACTTGGTTCACCCGTTCAGTTTGCCCGTCGGTCTGAGGGTGAAAGGCGGTGCTGAATCGTAGTCTAGTGCCGAGAGACTTCTGAACACACTCCCAAAAACGTGAGGTAAAGCGACCATCCCTATCTGAGATGATGGTCTTGGGAACTCCATGAAGTCTGATTATCTCCTTAACATATAATTGAGCCAGTTGCTCAATCGAATAAGTCATCTTGATTGCTAGGAAGTGAGCAGACTTCGTCAGCCTGTCCACAATTACCCATATCGCATCATATCCGTTTGTAGTCCTGGGGAGTCCTGAAATAAAATCCATAGAGATATCTTCCCATTTCCATTCCGGAATTGGAAGTGGCTGCAGAACTCCTCCGGGTCGCTGGTGTTTTGCTTTCACTCGTTGGCAGGTCAGGCAAGTGCTAACATGCTGAGCCTCACCTCTCTTCATACCGGACCACCAGAATTTCTTCTTCAAGTCTTGATACATCTTGGTGGATCCCGGATGCATCGAATAAGGGGTTCCGTGAGCTTCTGTTAATATTTCTCTCCGCAGCTCCGGATCATTAGGGATACATAGACAATCCCCAAGGTAGAGTACTCCCCCATCGGCGATACGAAAACCATCGCCCTTTCCTTCTAGGATCTCCTGTTTGATTCTATGAAGACTCGGATCACCATTTTGTTTTTCCAATATGTCCTCGAACAGTGTCGGTGATATTGTCATGGTAGACAGCTGTCCGGAGATGACCTCGACTCCAAAATTCATAATTTCTCTTTCGAGTGGTCGGGGTAACATAGATATGGACATCAAGGTGGCACTTGACTTCCGGCTGAGTGCATCGGCCACTTTGTTTGCCTTCCCTGGATGGTAGAAGATCTCGCAGTCGTAGTCCTTCACCAACTCAAGCCATCGGCGTTGTCTCATATTCAGGTCTTTCTGAGTGAAGAAATATAGCAGACTCTGGTGGTCTGTATAAATCCTACACTGCGCTCCATACAGATAATGCCTCCATATCTTAAGAGCGAAGACCACAGCGGCCAGTTCCAGATCGTGAGTGGGGTAATTCTGTTCATGTTCTTTGAGTTGTCTAGAAGCGTAGGCAATGACCTTACCACTCTGCATAAGTACAACTCCAAGTCCCAGTTTGGAGGCATCGCTATACATGTCGAAGCTCTGGTTACATTCCGGAAGGGTAAGAATTGGAGCACTTGTAAGTCTCCTTTTTAGTTCCAAGAAACTCCTTTCGCAGTTTTCCGTCCATTCATACTTCTTATCCTTCCGGGTGAGAGCCGTTAGAGGGGCTGCAATTCTCGAGAAGTCCTCCACAAATTTTCGGTAATAGCCTGCCAGCCCAAGGAAGCTTCTGATTTCGCTGGCGTTCTTTGGCCGACTCCAGTTATTCACAGCTTCAATCTTTGTTGGATCTACCATAACCCCTTCTTTAGAAATAATATGGCCCAAAAAACCTACTTGGTTGAGCCAGAACTCACATTTGGAGAACTTTGCGTACAATTGTTTTTCCCGAAGAGTCTGTAATACTATCTTCAGGTGCTTGGCGTGCTCCTCTTGGTTTCTCGAATAAATAAGAATATCGTCGATGAAGACGATTACAAATTTGTCGAGAAAGGACGAGAATACCCGATTCTTAAGGTCCATAAACATAGCAGGAGCATTCGTCACACCGAAGGGCATAACCACGAATTCAAAATGCCCGTACCTTGTTCGGAAGGCCGTCTTCGGAATATCATCCTGTTTTACTCTAACTTGATGATAACCAGACCTCAGATCGATTTTTGAGAAAATGGTGGCTCCCTTCAATTGATCAAACAGGTCATCTATCCTCGGAAGGGGATACCTGTTCTTGATCGTCACATTATTCAGTGCTCGATAATCTATGCACATTCGCATAGATCCGTCTTTCTTCTTCACAAATAGTACCGGAGCTCCCCATGGAGAATGACTAGGGCGAATAAAACCCTTATCGAGTAATTCCTGTAGTTGTTCTTGAAGCTCTTTTAATTCTGCCGGCGCCATTCGGTAAGGTGCCTTGGAGATCGGGTTAGTACCAGGAATCAATTCGATCTCGAACTCCACTTCTCTATCAGGAGCTAATCCTGGTAATTCATCTGGAAATACCTCCGGATAATCACATACTACCCTAACATCTTTTAGCTCCTGGTCCTTTGTTTGACTTACGTCTACCACATGTGCTAGAAATCCAGTGTGTCCCTTGTCTAACATCTTCTGTGCCTTGAGAGTCGATAAGAATTTCCCGGTTCTTTTCCTTGGCTCTCCGATAAATTCAAACATAGAATCTGCCTCAGGCTGAAAGACTACCTTTCATTTACGACACTCGACAGAAGCACCATATTTGCTCAAGAAATCCATTCCCATTATAACATCATAATCCTGCATTCTGAGTACTATCAGATCGCAGTAGAGTTCTCTGCCTGCGATTCCGACTGGCACAGCACGTAGTACGTGTGTGGATGTCATTATTTCTCCCGAAGGCAGGGTCATCAAGAACTTGCAGTCTAAAGCTTGTGGAAACATATCTATCTTCTTAGTGTAGGACGTAGAGATGAACGAGTGTGTTGCCCCAGTATCAAATAATGCAGTAGCATACTGACTGTAAATAAATATCTGACCTGTGACAACCGTCGAAGCATTCGCGGCATCCTCCTTAGTAATAGAGAAAACCCTGGCATCCGCCATAGTTGGTGTGGCCTCCAATCTCTCTTGACTCATCGGAGTACCTTCCAGCTCAGCTTGCATATAATGTAGTTTCGCCGGTGGACTCTGGTACTGAACAAGCTGTTGAGGAGGTGCCTGGTTCTTGGCAGGACAGTAAGAGGCTATGTGTCCTTCCACCCCGCAAATGAAACACCGATTCGTACCTTTGCGGCATTCCCCGGGATGCATTTTCCCGCATGTAGCACACAGGGGAAACCTGGACTGTTTATTTGCTGGGCCCCCTTGGGAGTTGTTCCATGGCTGCCGTTTACCACTCTGGTTTCCCTTCCAATTAGCGTTGGTACTCTGAGGTTTCTGACCTCCTGAGTGATAATGAAAGGAAGGAACATTAGGGATAATGGAAAATGAAGAATCGAGAATCCCGGAGTGAACTTGATTCTTACTTTCATTTAATGCCTTCCTTTGCTGATTGATATTGTTCAGGTAATGCTCGGTGAGTAGGAAACTACTAAACAGCTCCTCAGCGGTCTGCGGTCTGTTAACTCCGCCAGCCACGTTCAGGGCTATTTCGGGTCACAACATCTTTAACATAAGTTGGACCCTTTCCTTCTTAGTGCGGACCAGCTCAGGACATAAGCGAGCCAGTCGATTAAATTTCTTCATGGCTTCATTGACTGAGAGGTTGCCCTGTCGGAATTCCGTGAACTCGTCGTAGTGTTTATTGGTGACTCGCATATTGAAGAATTCTTCGAAGAATTCTTCGAAGAATTCTGATTCGAAATCTGACCACGTCATCTGGTTCACCTGTCTCTTGGCCTTGACCCTTTCCCACCACATTCTGGCATCTCCAGAAAGGCAGAATGATGCACACTTGATCTTCTCATGTTCAGGCCAGTCCAGCAGCTCCATTGTACTCTCCACAGTCTTGAACCACGCTTGAGCGTCCCACGGTTCACCAACACCCGAGAAATTTTCGTTTCAGCCTCAACACTAGATCAGATAAGCCTCTTGTCGTGTTACAGTGGTCGAGCCTGTCGGAGGAGTTTGCGTAACCGTAGGCGCAACGGGTATAGCAGTCTGGTTCACCGGTGGAGTAGTAGAATTTTCTTGTTGGTTCATCAGGGTATTAATGGTTTGCTGTTGCTCGGTGACTTGACGCTGAAGTTGAGTCACTAATTGCATCAGGTCAGGCGAGGGAGTAGTCTCATTAAGTCTGTTACTCTGTCTTCTAGCCATGCTTTCCTTCATAAGGACAAGTATGGATAATATGAGTTATTGTTATTCCTACCCCCATATTAAATCTAAATTATTTGATTTTTATAAATAAAAAAATATCATTCATATTCACATATCTCACAAGTACTTTCCATCATCTATCATAAGGTATGATTCATACTTGCATATTCCAGAATCATAAAATATCATCTATACTTACATATTCTTGAATCATACAAGAACATCATAAAAGAACATAAGATATACATAGAGGTACTTACTTGGAAGTTGCAGGAAGAAGGCTTGATGTGTGTGTAGTGAGATGACAACTTGCTCTGATACCAACCTGTAACGCCCGCCTTTTTCCCATACCTTATGGTGTGGCGAGAGGCGGCGTTACGCTAACATACATAGGAATATGAACATCTTAATTAATGCAGCGGAATAATTTTTTTTCCCTTTAAACTTACTACACATGCGTTTAACCATGCAACTACTACATGATTCATACATATATGCCTACATTATCATTCATGAACATGGTGACATTGTAACTTAGCATATTACTGGCATACATATAAACATTCCATAACTTATTCATAAGCACCGTAAGTAGCAAGTAACTTATCCATAAGCATCATAGGTAGTAAGTTATTTCATAGGATAACTATCATAAGTATAGCATAGAACCAAAGGAGGCATTTCAAACACAAGACATGCGATAAGTGTAAATAAAAGAATCCTTTGCCATGTCACTGCCACACACATGCCCTTGCCCCTCCTGCTGCTTCCCTTAGTAACCTCTTGCTTGTTCTGCAGCATAAGAAAAATAAGACTATAAGCACATAGGCTTAGTAAGACCCTTTCCTACTCACAGAAATCCATACGTCACATAAACATAAACATAATGCTTAAACCATACTTATCATGATATAATTCTAGACATGAACATAAACATAAACATAAACGTACTTATCATGACATCATTCTTAACATGAACATAAACATAAACATAAACGTACTTATCATGACATCATTCTTAACATGAACATAAACATGAACATAAACATAAATGTACTTATCATGACATCATTCTTAACATGAACATAAGCATAAACATACTTATCATGACATCATTCTTAACATGAACATAAACATAAACATACTTATCATGGCGTAATGCATAACATGTATGGATGCATGAGTCAATTGCATATATCATAAGGATGCTTAATTTGAAAACCATAATTATAAATACTTAAACAAAATCATAACATCATGGGGGTCCCCGACTTGTACCACATTCATACATCATATGCACGCATCCCTAAGTAAATACGAGGTAGCTAGTCCCGACTTACTAGGGTAGGAACAACTATGGTAGTTCCAAAAATCGAGGCATTCTTAAGGTGCCCATCCCTGTTGGACAGCTACGGTAGTCCCAGAACCGTGGACAGCTTCGGTAGTCCAGAACTGATGCGTTCTTAAGGTGCCCATCCCTTGGACCCTTACTTCGGTCCGGTACAAGCCCATTCTTAAAAATAAAATACTTCACATGCTTCATCATTCATAGAACATCCATAGCATAACATAATCTTGTTTCATGAAACATGACATAAGAATAGGAACAACTGCGGTAGTTCCAGAACCATGGACAGCTACGGTAATCCAGAACCGAGGCGTTCTTAAGGTGCCCATCCCTTAGCATGACATAAACATACTTAACATTTCATCAATCATACTTAACATCATTATGCCTTAAAGGCATGAACATCATCATCATTCATCATCTTCATTCATAAGATATATCATGCCTACATCATTATGAATTAGAGCCATGAACATCATTTTCATTCATCATCTTCATTCATAAAACATGGCATACATACATAATCAGCATCTTAATTCATAAGGCATGCATGATCATGGTACATAGGGTAAACATACAAAGATCTTTTCATACATGATGATTACATAGCATACCTAATCATGGTATCTATCATAAAGCATGCATGGGTAGGATTCATATGGACATGATACATACTACCTAGGTTCATGGGATAAGGTTTAAAACATTCATAATTAAACATAGCACATAACCTAAACATACAAGTCATGATACATAACACATGAAGCTAGGGTTTTTAGGTGACATAAAAATTCTTACAACATGCTTAAACATGTACATACATCATAGTAACCTATAAATAAGTATTCTTGAGACCTTAACCCAACCCAAACCCTAAAACTTGGAGTTGGCCGAAAGTTCCATAGGATGAGGCTCCATCATTTAAATCAATATGAAAGGTTCCATGAGTAAAAGAAAACCCATACATTACATACAAAGCCATAGGGAGCCATTAAGCCCCATAATTGGAGCTAACCCTAAGTCCTAGCCCTACATTGGGACCTTGGTCAAAACCCTAGAGGGTCACAAGCACATGGAGAAAGTCCTATCATTCACAATTAAGATCCATTAAATCATAGGAAAACATAATAAACATGCTTGAAGGGTCAGATATCATCCTATCCATGACATGTTGATATGGACCGAAACCCTAGAGGACTTTAGGGTGCCACAAACTTTCCCTAAATCATCATCTATACCTTACTTATCATAATAAAACATTGAGGTGCACAAAAGAGAGTTTACATCATCCCTAAGCCCAATATCAAGCCTTGGCCGAAACCCTAAAGGCCCTACCTCATGGTTTTCTCAACTTAGATCTTAAACAAAAGTTTAAATCTTGATAGACATCAGAGAAACAATTATACCACAGGTGAGGGGGTCTTACCTTTCCTTATCTTGGATATAATCCTTGAATAGAAATAAAAGAGAAACCTTCTTGACCCTAAACTTCTCCTTAGCCCTTGTAGTCTTGTAGAAAGCCTTGGATCTTCAATATGGAGTCCTTTGTGAAGCTTTTCCAAGGAAAAGAAATCCTTGTGGGTTTCGGCTAGAAGAAGAAAGAGGAAGGAGAGGAATGGCTTTGGTGGGAGAAGAGAAGAAAAAGAGTAACTCCTATGTCTCTTCCCCTCTCATCCACTCTTTTATACTACATGAAGGGGGGCAAGTGAAGGGTCATGGTGCCTCTTCTCTTGATGATTCTTCACTTCCCTAAGCCTTAACCAAAATCCACTTCATTCTCTACTAGCACTCCCTTGCTAGGTGAATTGGTTAGTACATGCATGGTGTTACACTAGGTTCAAGGTTCAATCCTTAGTGCATGCACTTTATTTTTATTTTTTTTTCTTTTAATTTCGGCAATGCCCCCTAAGACCTACCAATAGCCATGCTAATATTCCTAATTTAAACCTATTTCTATTTATATTAAATTTTACCTAAAATCCACTAATAACCATGGTACTAGAAAAATCCATGTAAGACCCATTAGCACTTAACTTCTTATTCTATATCGAAAATCATGGACAATCATGCTAAGGTTTATACTAGTATCCCTATGTTCCTAGAGAATCTATCTAGGCATGGTCAACATTTTTAAAGAAATATTGAGGAAATTTCCGGGTCGTTATATCTCTGTGCCTATAGATTAAAAATTTAATCCGAATAGAGACCCGTCTCCCAAACGACCATCTCGTCATTGTGTCGATTGACTCAAGTCATAACTTAGCCAAAACCAAAGTTAAGGCCTTGTAACTTTCCGAATCAAAAGACCGCAGAAAAGACGACGAATGGATCGCCGGTTTTTGTGTTTATTATCGGGGTCCATGACATAAATTAATTATCATATTAATTAACAAATAATTAATCTATGATAATTAATTAACAACATGCAATGACAAACATAATCAAAGCAAGAAATAACAAAAATAAAGACGGAGCTAGGGAGAGGTATACCTCGCCTTTTACCTCGCAGTCTTCTACCTTATGACTCTCCTCTCTTGGAGGTCGTGTGGGCGATGAGCTACCAAGAAGTGGAGTCACCAAAGGCCCTGAATTAACCACCTTTCTTCAAGCTTCTTCCAAACACCAACACAAACCCTAGAAGGTTAGGGTTTGCTTGCGCCGGCCACCTTCCCACCTCTCCTTCTTGCGCCACCGGCCACCTCATGCGCCAAGGTCCTGTCGGCCACAAGGCAACTCCGAGAGGAATGTAAGGAAGATGAAGAAGAGGAAGAAAAAGGGAGGACAATTCTCCTTTTCCTCCCTAACTCACCCGCAACCACCCTTCTTCCTCCTTCCTCTTGCGCTGGCCACAAATAAGGAAAGAACTCCTTCAAACTTGTGTTGCCGGCGACCAAGATCTTCCCTAACCTGCTGGACTTGCTTCAGGCCTTAGGGAGACTCCTACCATAGGAGAGGAAGCAATGGAAGTGGAAGAAGATGATGAAAACCCAAGCTGTACTCCCCTTCTTCTTCTGCCTTGTTGCGGTGCTAAAAATTGCTGCCTCCCCTTTGCTCCGCCGATTCCAGCCACCCCAAGGATTGCTTCTGCCAAAGAGGAGTAGAGAGGAAGAAGAAAACTTAGAGGAACCGCTGTCTCCCTTCTCCTTCTTCTCCTTAAAGCCGCTGGACCCAATGAGGGTTGCTGCAACCCTAGGAGAGAGAAGGGAGGGGTTTTGTTTTTGGTCTTTTGGAAGATTATTATGGATTAATTCCCTTGTATCATGACTCCTATGGGGTATTTATAAGGCTAAGGTAGGGACCATGAGGAGGAGTTGGTTCTTGGCCCGCTAATGGATCCAAACATGATCCATTAATGGAGATCCATTCCACTAAAAGATCCCATTGAACTTCCTCACCAACCCCCATGTTTTCATATGGGCTCCACCTATTATGAGTCGTCCATCTCCCCATGTTTAAGATATCGAATGCCCAATAATTAATTTAAATTACTGACAATTTTAATTAATTATCCTTTTGATCCTTGATTAGTACCACTCAACCTTTTCATTATGTTGGACCATAGTCCACTTGCAAGATTTGACATGACGATCCTTTTGAGCTCACCAAGGGGGCATCATCATCCTGACTCACCAGGACACGAATTCCCTCAATAATCAACAACACACCATATATTAATATTATTTTCCAATTTACCGGGCCTATCGATTTAACAGAATAAATCTCACCTATTGGTAAGTCAAAGAAACAATAATTAATTATATGTGCCCGTTATTATTTCGGGATTAAGAGATCGTACTCCATAACATATATCTGAGGTCTTATCCAATTTATGAAGTCAGCACAAAATTGGATGACCTCTCTTTTGGTCCCACTCAATGCACACAAAGTGCACTAGTGTAATTCTATGGTTAAGACAAACCACACCTAATTACACTACAACCATCCCGATGGTTTATCCAACTCCATCTCGGTTGTGAGCCTCTTTCTTATACTTCTGCAAGGAACTTGATAACATGATCTTCTGTGCGACACCACGCACCATGTTATCTACAATGTAATATAAATATGCACCGTGTGATTTTGCAATTCTCTTTTAAAATGTAAATGTATTTTAACAAAAAGCAAAGCTTTTAGTATACATCCTAACAACCACCGCCTGAAAGATACTGAGCGTCGGGCGGCCCAAAAAAGGGTTGTAGGATGAGGGAGCGTCCACGATCAGAAAGGGTGTCCTCCTGGTCCTCTCGAGTATGTCGCTACCCAATGATAGCGATAGGTTGATTTGCCCTATCGGTTGCACTCGATACTCGGTGAAGCCAAACAGTGGGGTCGAGACCGACAGTAGTTCATCCTCGTTGATCTGCATTTAGTCCAGCGCCGCCTTGTACAAGATGTTCACAGAACATCCAGTGTCCACGAAGATGCGCTTGACCTCATAGTTGGCGATGCGGGCAAGGATCACCAAGGCGTCTTCATGGGGAGCTTCCACCTCTTCCATGTCTTCGGGGCCGAATGAGATTGTAGGGCCATGATCCTAGCTCCAGCTCGTCCCAATTGCATAGTTCTCCAGACGCCGAGTGTTGGATTTCCTGGCCCGATGGGAATCTCCACCAGTGGGACCTCCGGAGATAACTCCCACATGTCCAGAGGGCGGGCTGCATGCAGGGGCCTTGCCCTTCTAGGGGTCTCTTTCCAAGGAGAGAGATTTGCGGGGTGTTGGCCCCCGACTCCTTCCCCTAGACTGAGAACGGGATCGGTGTCGGGTCTAGTTCTCTCTCCGATGGCCTCTGTCTGGGAGAAAATTTTCACCGATGGGAATTTCGGTGATACCCCACATCTTCTTCCACTTCTTTCGAGGTTTGGGGTCTGCTTCTTTAGTTAGTAATTTCATTAGTGGCTCGAGCTGCTCAGTATCCACTGTCTCGACCAGCTTTCGCCTACCAACCCATTGGTCCTTCGCTAGGTGAAGGTCTTTTCCTTAGGTCGGGGCCTGGGGTTCCCTCTTCTCGAATCGGGTAATGACCTGAGGGGGGACTCCAGCTGGCTCCTTACGATGAGCGAACTACACCTCCTCCATATTGACGTGTTTGACAGATCGCCCTAGCAAGTCATCAAAACTGGTGGGTGGCTTCTTCATAGAGATCTAAAGAAATCCCCTTCCGCCAGCCCCTGAGTGCAGGCACTGACGAGGATCTCCGACGTCGCTGTTGACACATCCTGTGCCACCCTGTTGAACCACTGGATGTAGTCCTTGAGCGGTTCCTTCAGCTTTTGCTTGAGAGAAAATAAATTTAATGTTGTCTTCTGATAACGACGACTACAGGCAAAGTGATGGAGGAAGGCAGTCTTGAACTCCATGAAGGAGTTGATAGAACCCGGGGGCAGCCTCTGGAACCAGCGTTGAGCCGCTCCGGATAGAGTGTTTGAGAACACCCGACACTTTACCCCATCGGTGTACTGGTGGAGGAGTGCCGCATTTTTGAAGTTGCAGACATGATCCTCCGGATCTGCCTTCCCATTATATTTAGCAATCCCCGGTCCGCGAAACTACTTCAGCATGGGGTCATCCATGATCTCCGACGAGAAGGGAGTGGAGGGAGCCTTAGGGGAGGCCTTATGTTCCTCTCTCTTCCCTTGCCCCGCATCATATCTCAGTGCACTAGAGGCTACCGAGTTGGCCTTCTCAACATCTTCGAGGGAGTCTCGCCTAGATCCCGGGGCTGCACCAGCGTGTCACCCAGGTGGCGTGATGGATCTTCACTGTTGAAGGTGCGAGATGGAGACTCTGGGGATCTCCTCCCGCATAGGAACACCTCGTTGTGAGGCGGCATGCTCGATCTGGTGCTGTTCGAGCGCCTCCTTGACGGTGTTGGCCACCACGCAATCCAGTTCCTCCATTGTCAGGACAATGGGCTATTCTGCTGGCTCAGCCATCAGTGCTCCTTCTGGTGCTTTATTGGTTTCTCACAGACGATGCCAAACTTATTCTGGAAGGAATCAACGTCGACGGCCAGTCACTAGGGTTCAACCCACCCGGCTGCTAACGTTGGAGGAGGAACTCCACACCCTACGATATTAACACGAGCGTTAGGGGAACACACCGGAGGTTGTCCGGCGGAGCCCACTCTGTTGGGTATGGCTTGGTGGGTTTCCTAAGCGAATACCTAATCGATCTGAGAGACCTCTCTATGGCTATGGATTAAAAATTAATCCGAGTGAAGAGCCGTCTCCCATCCACCATCTCGTGCCGTATCGAACGATTCAAATTGCAACTTAGCCAATAACCAAATTTGGTATTGCAATTTGCTCGATCGTTCGACCGTGGAAAAGGCTACGAGTTGATCGCCGACTTTTGTGTTTATGGTCGGGGTCCATTTAAATAATTATTAACTATGATTCACAATCACAATAATTATATAACAAACATAAAACGACAAGGCAAATAAATAAGGCACAAAATAACGTAACGAAAGGAGCCAAGGAAGAATATACCTTCCGTTACCTTACGATCTTCTATCGTATGACCCACCCCGCTTGGACGTCATGTGGGCGACGATCTACCAAGACCTGTGGTCACCAAGTTGATCCCTTCTCCTTTCGCCAACCAATCCCAAGCCAAAGGGATGCTGCCAGCCGCTCCTAGGAGAAAATAATCCAAACACAAATCTCCTTTCTACTCTCCTAGACTATTGCCGTGAGGAGGCAATTTCTTCTACGCCAAGGAAATTGCGGCAACTTCTCCAAAAATTGCCTCTGCTCCAAGGAAATCGCTCCTCTAAGAAATTGCCGTGAGGGGAATGAAATCTAATCTTTCTTTCTTCTGCCTCGAGCGTCCGCTTTGAGGCAACTTTGAACATGTTTATATAATCGCACAAGCAATTAATTGGAGAATAAATGCAATTAATTGGAGTAGAAACGCATTTTCTTCTCACGGAGAAGAAATGCCTGGAGAATAAACTCATGCAATTAAACCTTGCATGCGTTGCATCTCATGGGAGAAGAAGCAATTCAACGTAATTGCATGCGTTGCAATTCAATGGAATTGCATGCATTGGAGAAGAAGCAATTCAACCGTGGAGAAGAGGAAAAACAACCCTTCTGTTTTATACGGCGCTGCATTGCATCAATTCGCATGAATTAATTCTCCAAGGCTGCATGCATGAATTAATTCACAAGGATTAATTCTCTTCCAAGGATGCATGCATGAATTAATTCACAAGGATTAATTCTCTTCCAAGGATGCATGCATGAATTAATTCACATGAATTGGAGGCTGAGCAATTAAACTAATTAATTGCTCGCTCCTTGAGCAATTAAACTGCGCATAGGGAAACGAGGGAGAGAGAGAGGAGAGAAGAGTTGAGGCTAGTGTTTCTTGTGATCTATTGGATTAATCATCAACTTGGTTTAATGCCACCATGAGGTATTTATAGGGCTACGATAGGGACCATGAGGAGGAGTTGGATCTTGGCCTGCTAATGGACCCGGTCCATTAATGAGGATCCATTCCACTAAAAGGCCCCCATTAGATTACCTCACCAACCCTCATATTTACATATGGGCTCCACTTATTACGAGTCGTCCATCCCCCCGTGTTTAAGATCTCGCATGCCCGTTAATTAATTAAATTACTGACAATTTAAATTAATTAACTTCTAGATCCTTGACTAGTACCACTCAACCTTATCATCGTGCCGGATCAAATCCACCTACAGGGTTTAGCACGATGAACCTTTTGAGCTCATCAAGGGGGCATCATCAACCTGACTCACCAGGACACGGATTCCGTCAATAATCAATGGCATATCATATTATTAATATTATCTCCCAACTTACGGGGCATATCGATCTAACAGAATAGATCTCGCCCATTGGTAAATTAAAGAAATAATAGTTAATAATATATGCCCGTTATTATATCGAGATTAAGGGATCATACTCCATAATAAAGTCTGAGGTCCTATCCAATTATCGAGTCAGTACAAATTGGATAACCTCGTGTTTTGGTCCTGCACAATGTACTCAAAGCACACTAGTGCAATCCTATGGTCAAGACCAACCACACCTAATTACACTACAACCATTCCGATGGGTTGTCCAATTCTATCTCGGTTGTGGGCCTCTATTTATACTAAGCAAGGAACTGATAACATGATCTTCCGTGTGACACCACACACCATGTTATCTACAATGCAAAGTAATTGGACTTCATGCATGTACTAATATAAACAGGCACCTAGTGTAGTTGTGATTCTCTTTTCAAAATAAAGATGTTCATATATATAAAAGAAGCATGTCTTTCAGTATACACATCTATCACACTCCTCCAGACAAGTTAGTGCCTCGAGAGAGAAGATCAAAAGAAGGCAAAAAGTATGTGAGTAGTAGAGAAGACATCCCCCCTTACCGAAGGGGTTGGAGTACCTCTTGTACCTGCAGCGGCTGCCTTCGTGCGTCCCCATGATCTATGCCACGTCCCCCCCCCCTCCTCGCCCCGCCATTTGTCAGTTACTGGAAAGTCTTTGAAACGGTCTATGCTATTATTAAGTTCGACCCGTTGCAATATTTAAGGATCATGATGGCTCCGTGATAGTGGGGATGATTATCCACTGATCCGAGAAAAAAGGGGGACTGCTACTTGAGGTTGAATGCTTCTTGGGCTTCGCTCCCTTGAGGTGATCTCAAGGTCTTTTGGCCCGGGAGGTCCCGGGCGCTCCGCTTCCCCGAGGTGGTCTCGGGGCTCGACTTCCCGGGGTGATCTCGGGAGGGGTTTTCTGATCTCTGAGGTGTGTTTACCGCGGGGGGGGGGGGGGGGGGTGGATGATCCCCTTCCCGAGAGGGTCCTGGGTGCTCCGAAAGGGGAGTCACTCAGACTCGCCACATCTTACCACCCAGCTTCTTCAGCCCACGTGTCTGCCGCATGCTATTTAACCCCATCACAGATACTTTATTAGAAATCTAATTAAAATGATTTGACTTGATTGATACATGCATAATTGCCATGCTCATGCATCTGTTGATTTTTTTCCATATATATCTGCCATGTCATTCATGTTAGCTTACTTTTGTGGTTAACATAGAATGGCTAGATAGGAAATAGATAGTTTGACACTTGCCCAACATAGTACTAAGGTGGGGCGAGTTAATAGTACGTTAGGGAGCTTGGTCTAGGAAGTCAGGAAGGGTAATGAGTACCTGACTTAATCGACCTAGCTATGTGGAACTAGCCGAAGCTATCTCGCCACATCCTAGACTAGTTAGACCAAAGTTCTCAAAGAGTAAATTAAAAGTATTATTTCTTTAAAAGGCTTTGTCTAAGGAACAGGTTGTTGATCCAATAAGGCTTAGGCGAAGAAGGCCCCTGTGCCTCGCCAAGACCTGGAAGCCAATTATTAAAATTTACTTTTAAGTTACTAATTGTTAATCTTGAATCTAACTCAAGGTCAAACAATCTATATTATTAAATTGAAAAAAATTAATCAAGCATCTCACAAATACACATAAGACTACTATGTTTGTTTGTACTGTGACACTTAGAATGGGTAAGGTGATAAGGACTAATCAATTGATAAATACCTTTAAAATGTTTTCAATAATCCTTAGAATATTTTCTTAAAAGCCTATTTTCAAAATAGTGACTAAACATAATAATGTTTTAATGAATTTCATACTTGATTGTATGTACCTATAAATACATTTCAAAAATTATATATCTTTGAATGTTGTTTGACCTGCACTTAGACACAAATCCTCTAGATCAATACTAAAGTCCCTTAAGATACTTAGGTAGAGTTCCTTGTAGTTAACAAGGGTAGCTAGATGGTGTCAAGTTCAGGGGGAGTCTATCTTTTTGCGAATGTTTTTTTTAACATTTCTCTTGAAAAACTTTATTATTCTTTTCAAAAATTTATCTCTTTCAAAATGATTTTTTCTTAAAAAAATTATCATCTCTTTTAAAATGCTTATCGAAAAATATTTTTCCAAAATTCATTATGTCTTTCAAAATATTTGGAAAAATACTTCTTCAAAATTTTTATATTTTTCAAAGGGAAGTTTGAAAATGCTGTAAAAATATTTCTTCACTTTTGATTATATCTTTCAAAAAGGCTTTAATTACTCTTATAATTTGGATAAACTCTAAAGACACATAGGAAGTTTCCTTTATGATATATAAGGATTCCTAAGATTGTGTCAGATTTATGGGGAGTCCTAATCAAAAAAATTAATCTACTTCCTTGTCTGATTACTTTAAATTTTAAAAAATTATTATGTAATTCTTTTTGTTTAAATCAAACCCTAAGACTCAGAGAAAGATCAACTTGTGGTCAACAAGCTTCCTAGAACTGTGTCAAGTTTTGGGGGAGTTCAAATTAAAAAGATTTATTAAAATTTTCAGAAATACTATACTTTCAAAAACACTCTATCATTGTAAGTACAATATTCATTCCTTTTCCAAAACATGTATTGAAAAACTTTTTCATCATTTTGAAAGTTTTGAAAAACTTTTTCGTCTTTTTGAACATCGTTGAAAATCCTTAGAAAAGTTTTACTTGAGTTTGGAAAATTTTCAAGACACATAGGAAAATTTTCCTTGTAGTTAACAAGGTTTCCTAGGATTGTGTCAAATTGGGGAAGAAAGCAAATCAAAAAATTTATTATTCATCAAAAATACAAAATGTATATTGAAAATACTTAATTTTGATTGAAAAATCCCTAAGACACATAGGAATTTCCTTATGGTCAACAAGATTCTTAGGATTGTGTCAGGTTTAGGGGCGTTCAAATTTATAAAGTAAATCTTATTTTTTTCAAATTCTTTTCAAGTACTTAGTGTCTTTTAGAATATTTTTCTAAACAAAAATACTTAGTTTTCTTAAAAAAGGGAAGATATTTTGAAAATCATATTTTTTCCATAAATCTTAAGTATTTTCAAAAATTTCATTCACATTCATATATTGTTGGTACAAATTTTTAATCCTTGTATTTCTTTTTGTTATTTGTCAAAGGGGGAGAGAGTACCTTAAGTTAGATTTTTTCAATTTCACCCAAGTTTTGACCTAGAACCCTTGGACCAAACCTAACTTAAAATTATTGTCAAACATCAAAAAGGTGGAGATTGTTAGTGCAAAAGAATCAAACATTAACAATCAACCTCTGGTATTTCGATGTTTGACAATATAAGATGGTCTGGTCAAAATGATCAAGGGTTAAGCCAAACAGAACCTGATGTTTGGTAGGGTAAACCTAGGCTTGACCAGTTTGACCAAAGGGTTAGCCAAACAAGACCTGATGTTTGGTAGAGTTATGAGAACTCAGGGTTGGTCAGTTTGACCAAGGGATAAGCCAAACATGATTTGATGTTTGGCAGAGAGAGATTACACTTATTTGGACTGAGCCAAATAGGACTTGATATTTGACAGAAAGAAGTCTAGTCAGGAAGATGACTAGTCAAGAAGTCCTAGTGAGAGAAGCTAGGTGGGCGAAGTCCTGGTGAGTGAAGCTGGGCAAGAAGTGTTGACCTGCAGGGTTGAGCACGAAGTCCTAGTTTGGGGAATTGGGCACGAAGACCTGGCTGAGGGTTAGGCACTGAAGTCTTGGTTGAGGGGACTAAGCACGAAGTCCTGGTTGGGGATCAGACAACGAAGACTTTGCCAAGCGAGGACTACTGATTGATGTAGAGACGGGTCAAGGATCGGTCGTCTCGAGATTCGGGAGTATCGGAGGCTGAGCACGAAGTCTTGGTCCGGGGGACCGAGCAGAAGACTTTGCCTATCAGTGATCACGGACAGATGTAGAGATGGGTCGAGGGTCGGACGTCTTAAGATACGGGTTCTCAAAGGCTGAGCAAAAGTCCAACCGGAGGTCCCGGAAGGCAAAAGGTAGCTTCTCCATATTAGAGTAGGTGAAAGACGCGTTCCTCGGAAAGTGGAATAGTAGGCGTCGGTTCAACCTAAGATTTCAGTTGAAATCCAAAATTCAAAACCAGACAGCTCTGGCTGTCAATTAACTAAGGCATAAGATTGTTTGTCGGTTTATTGTGTGTTTTATTGTCTTGCAGGTACCTGGAGTTGGAGGCAAGATAGGAGAGCAAACAAAAAACAAACAAGCCTGGGAAAAATCTTCCCAGGCACCTAAATAGGGACTCAGGCGCTTGGAATCCAGGCGCCTAAATCCAATTCAGGCGCCTGGGATGGGAAGTTCTATCCCCTGCGCTGAGATCGCTTGTGTGGATCAAGTTTGACCACTATGAGGCGCTTGAATGGGCTTTAGGGTGCCTAGGAGCATATTATAAATAGGGGTGCCAACCCCTGAGTTGAAGGATCATGTTTGAGATCTGCTTATTCATTCTGTGCAAAGAAAAAGTGCTAAGTTGAAGCTCTGCGACCAAGGAGGCTCCAGGAGGAAATGCGCTGCACTTCGGACTTCCGGATTGGCCGGATCTTCGTTTCTATTGGTCTGCTTTTTGTTTACAAATTATCTTTAAGATTATCATTTTGTACTTGTAAATCATACTGTAGGACGGGTTTTCTTTGCCTCTAAAAATTCCAGAAAGGAGACCACTAGTGGGCTCAGGCAGAGTATATAGGCCTTGGACGTACTGACCCAGGGGGGTTGGGAACCAAGTAAATAAATTCCATGTGTCTGCTGTGAGTACCTCCCAGGCGCCTAGGATGCAGGCCTTATCTCTGTGCCGAGTATGCCAGATTGGATCAAGTTTTGACCGCAACGAGGGCGCCTGAAAGGCCATTTAGGCACCTGAATAATTACTATATAAAGGGGTCGAGTGCAACAGTTGAAATCATCAGCTTACACATCTGATTATTGATTCTGTGCAAAGGAAAAGTGTTGAGATGAAGCTCTACGACCAAGGAGGCTCCAGGAGGAAGTACGCGATGCTTCGGAGATCTAGATCGGTCAGGATCGTCGTCTTCTATTTTGGTTTGCATTTAGTTATAACTTTTAATTATTTATCATTATTTTACTTGTACTCTCAACTATAAGATGGGTTTCTCCGCCTTTGGAAATTTTGGAAAGGTGACCACTAGTGGACGTGTGCTACCTGTAATTAGGCCTTGGATGTACTGACCCTGGGGGTTGGGAACCAAGTAAATCCCGTGAATTCTTGTTGTGTTCGTTTTTACTTTTATTATTATGCTGCTACTTACAACGAAGATCTGATGATAAATTGACGAGTTGATATTTTGCCCCCTCTATCGACGCCACTGATTCTATAATTGGTATCAGGGCAGGTGGCTCTGATTGGACTCAATGCCAAAGGAGCAAGAAGGCCAGGATTTAAGGGGGAACCAAGGGTGAAAGAGGTATATTTATTTTATAATGTCTAAAGTTCACATAATTTGTTTCAGGTGTAGGGAGAGAGGACACTATAAAAAGCATTGTCCTACTTGTAAGATTTGAACACCACCAGCGACAATGGAGGTACTAGCGCCAGGAGTCTGGAGGGATAAAAGCCACATCAAATGCTTCAAGTGCCAAAAAGCATGGAAACTGTTGGTGCCCGAAGCACCAAAGTCAAACCTGTGTTTTGATAATGGCAAAGGGTTCAGTAGTTAAGGTTATGTTGTTATCTAACAAGGCTAATCAAATGTTCAGGTAAAGTCCTAGGTACACTAGGCATTAAGTCCTGGTTCTAAGAATTGGGCACTAAGTCCTGCCGCGGGCTGGGCAACTAAGTCCTGACATAAGGTTGGACACTAAGACCTGGTGAGTGAAGCAAGGCACTAAGACCTGGTGAGTGAAGCTGGGCACTAAGACATGATCCAGGGGATTGGGCAAAAGTCCAACCGGAGGAGCCGGTTGGTAAACAGGTAAAATCTCCTGAGAGGAGTAGGTGAGGATGCGTTCCCCATGGAGGGATCATTAGGCATCGGTTCAACCTAGGGTTCCATTTAGGAAGCCCAAAGTCAGAACCAAGATAGCTCAGGCTGCAAATCATGATTAAATCTATCTTATTTGTATGTTTCTTGTGTTTTGGAAGTAACCCTGGTTGCAGGAACAAAGGGATGGAGGTTTCTGCTGCCAGGTGCCTCAATGGAGTGAGGTGCCCTACTGGGCTAGGCGCCTGTATTGAGACAGGCGCCCCAGACAAAGGGTGAATTCCAGCCACTTCGAAGTAAGGCCTCAAGACTACAACAGAGGCGCCACAGGCACCCCAGTTAGGTCAGGCGCCTTGGTTGAGGGGATAAGCGCTGGCCAAGTCTGCGGATTGAGATTCTTGCAGAACAGGCCACGTGTCAGGCGCCCCTTCAACACAGGCCCCAGCTACGACTATATAAGGGGGTTCACCCCCTTGGCTTCAACAAAAATTGCTTTCTACGCATTCATTCAAGCGCTCCGCTCCGACAAACTCCGTGCTCAAGATTCAAGCACCAACGATGATCCGCGGCTCCGACATTCCAAAATCATCCGGTGTTTGGTATAAATTCTTTTTGTTAAAGTGGTGTAATTGTTTTTAATTCTATATTCGGAACTCCAAATTGTAATCATTTTACGAAAATATTGAATTGACCATCGTAAATGGTCAAGGACCGTGGGCCTTGGAGTAGGAGCCAACTACGACTCCGAACCATGTAAAAATAAAAGTGTTAGCGATTGTTTTTGCTTTTCTGCTGCGTAATTTCTCTAAGTATTCCGAAAAATTTAACGATCGATATTCACCCCCCCTCTATCGATTCAATCTGATCCCACAAGTGGTATCAGAGCGGGTGACTCAAACTTGGTGCAACCACCAGTTGAGAATTTTTTCAAATTTTGGAATTTAATATTTTCTTTTCGCTCGTTTTTTTCTTAATCGAGGTTGGTGCAACACCACTCGATTTTTTCGTTAGTATTATTTTTCCCGCGCTGCTAATCCAAGACTTAGTCTTGGGACGAGTTTTTTTTGTAAGATTTTCAGTTTTAATTAAAGGCCAACCAAGAGTGGAACAGTGCTCGTCCACCGCTATTCTCCGGCGAGAATTTCAGTTTTTAGAGAAGTCAAATGGAATCCCATCTGAAGGCCCATATGAACATATGGATGATCATTCAAACAGGCTTCTCCTTCCCTACAAAGATGGATTATCAATCGAGTGGGACAAACTGGATGAATCAACACTCAACCAGATTGAGACAGATGTAAGGGCAACCACAATCCTACAGTGTGGCCTAACCAAAGATCAACTCAAGCTAGTTGGTTCATTCGGATGTGCCAGAGAAATCTGGAAGAAGTTAATCAACCTATATCAAGAGAACTCAGATAAAGAAGAAGATCAGGTAAGTTATGTTGCATTCTCGGCTCAAGCACAAGTAGCTGAGATAGACTCGACACCCGACTTCGAAATTACATCGAATCAGAAGATGAGATACAATCCATACCCGACATCGAAATCGAACCAGAGTCGGAAGACGAGTTTTCTGAGACAAAATCAGTAACTAATTTTGAATTTTTTCTAAATTAAGATTAAATGAGCAAACTAATATTGCAATGGTCAAGGAAGGTATAGTTTCTATTACAGGGAAAGCTCCAAGAGAACCACCAAAGAATAAGGCTCAACCAATACCCGAGTCCAACTCAGATTCAGAGTATGATGACGAAGAAGGGGATCGTCGGAAACTGGTCTGGTTGGCTCGTGACCACTACAAGATGCTGAAGAAACAGAAAAGAACGACGGCTAAAATCAAGGGGGAGATTCCCAACCAGGAATCAAATGGTAACATGGTAAATTCAAAATTTAAAAATCATATAAAATGTTTTAAATGCAGCGAAATAAGACACTACAAGAGTAAGTGCCCCACCCGCAAGAGTCGACCCTCGCCATCTACAACAAACGAAACCCTCAAGAGTATGGACAAACAATCGTGAAAGGAAAATTTACAATATTTGAAAATCCAGTATTTACTTCAAATAACGTGATTAAATCATATAGATTAGTTAAGGAAAATTTCAGAAAATTAGAACAAGAAAATGAAACACTGAAACATAAGGTCAAAATATTAGAAAATTTAATTCACAATCCTGCTGATTTTGAAAATTCGGAGTATTACTCTAATTGTGATGTTACTTAGATAATTGTTTGCTTTAATTACTTGTTGTATGTTTATTTTTGTGTTTTAATGCTTAGAATTAGGATTGGATAGTTTAAGGACAAAAGAGTTATTTAAAACTTGAACAACATAATATTAGGTGGAGGTGAGATGATAGTACATTAGGGAAGCCTTTCTAATAAGGTCAAGTAAGGTAAGGCGTAACCTACTTGGTCTGTCTAGTATGGTGGAACAAGCCGAAGCTACCGATCAAAGACCTAAGCTAGTTAGACCAAAATTTTTCAAGAAGTAATTTGAAAATGAAATTTCGATAAAAGGCTTTGTCAATGAAAGAGTTGTTGCTTCAATAAGGCTACGGCCAAAGAAGGCCTCTGTGCCTCGCCAAGACCTGGAAGCCAATTTTCGAAACTCAAATTCAATTTTCTATTTGATAAATTTGAATCTAACACAAGTTTTAATTAAATCCTAGATTTAACATTAATTCAAAGACAAAAATAAAACATCTCACAAAATAGATATGGTAATCTGTTTTGTCACGTAGAACTGGGTGAGATGTCTAGGACCTAATAATGTAACTCAACATTTCTTTTCATGATCAACTCAATTTTTTCAAAGTTAACTCAAATTTTTTTTCCACTCAACATTTTTTTTCAAAAAATAGAATTTCATTTGTTTTCAAAATTGACTCATCAAACTATGGCTTGAATATTATCTAGGACCTAATTATTGATTGGTCAAACTTGGTCAACATAGTCAAACCTGGTTAATGGTCAAACTTGGTCAACAGTCAAACTGGGTCAACACGGGCGCCCGAGACCTTACGGGCGCCTCATGCTTTATCGTAGTTCAAGGTAGCCAAAGCTGCCAAAAGCCCTGACTCAGGCGCCCGAGAAGCTCTCGGGCGCCTCAATCATCACGGGCGCCCTAGAGCCCTCACGGGCACCCTAGAGCCTCACGGGCGCCCGTGAACCAATATATAAACACTTCAACCCTTGATCATTCACCACACAATCCGAATCCTCCTCTCAATCCTCTTCCTTCCAAGGCGACCGAAAGATCTTCTCTTGTCCTCAATCACCCAACTTTCACAATGCCGCCCCGGTATGATTTATTCATGCATTTCCGATTAATTTTTCTTAATTTCTTTTAATAAATGCATAATTTTTCTTTCCCGTTTAGAAACGTCGAGTTACGCAACCCATCCCTGGGCCTGAGCCTAGGCCAGACTCTAGGTTCCCTACCTTGGCTCTGTTTAATAGATTCGCACAGACCACTTATAAACCAATTAAGACCAACTTCTGGAAGCCAATTTTCGAAACTCAAATTCAATTTACTATTTGATAAATTTGAATCTAACACAAGTTTTAATGAAATCTTAGATTTAACATTAATTCAAAGATAAAAATAAAACATCTCACAAAATAGATAAGGTAATCTGTTTTGTCACTTAGAACTGGGTGAGATGTCTAGGACCTAATAATGTAACTCAACATTTCATTTCAAGATCAACTCAAATTTTTTCAAAGTTAACTGAATTTTTTTCCACTCAACATTTTTTTTCAAAAAATAGAATTTCATTTGTTTTCAAAATTGACTCATCAAACTATGGCTTGAATATAATCTAGGACCTAATTATTGATTGGTCAAACCTGGTCAACATAGTCAAACCTGGTCAATGGTCAAACATGGTCAATAGTCAAACTGGGTCAACACGGGCGCCCGAGACCTTACAGGCGCCTCATGCTTTATTGTAATTCAAGGCAACCAAAGCTGCCAAAAGCCCTGACTCAGGCGCCCGAGAAGCTCTCGGGCGCCTCAATCATCACAGGCGCCCTAGAGCCCTCACGGGTGCCCTAGAGACCTCACAGGCGTCCTAGAGCCCTCACGGGCGCCCATGAACCAATATATAAACACTTCAACCCTTGATCATTCACCACACAATCCGAATCCTCCTCTCAATCCTCTTCCATCCAAGGTGACCGAAAGCTCTTCTCTTGTCCTCAATCAGCCAACTATCACAATGCCGCCCCGGTATGATTTATTCATGCATTTCCGATTAATTTTTCTTAATTTCTTTTAATAAATGCTTAATTTTTCTTTCCCGTTTAGAAAACGTCGAGTTACGGAACCCATCCCCGGGGCCGAGCCTAGCCCAGACTCTAGGTTCCCTACCTTGGCTCTGTTTAATAGATTCGCACAGACCACTTATAAACCAATTAAGACCAGCTTCTTGAATAGACATTTCTTTACTCAATCTTGCCCTACTGCTATAGATGCAATTAACTTTTATCAACTCGATCACCTTGTTTACTATACCCACTCAGTTAACACAACCTTGTGTGCTGAGTTTTATAACAACTTAGTCAGACATGATGACCTTTGTTACTCAACTACTGTATAGTCCATCCCCCTTACTATTACACCTACTTTGTTTAACCAATTTCTTGGACTACGACCTTCACAGTCCACTTTTTGTTGTTATCCTCCGAGGGATCTTCCATTTGATGCCCCCTATTCTCACATCACCCTGGACACCCTCTATTCTTACTTTTTTGGAGATGCACGAAACCCGACGGTACAGAGATTTTAGTCCGTCGATCTCCGCGTCCAGGACTACGCTCTCTATAGAGTACTGGTCCGTTGCATTCTCCCGTTGACCATTCGGGATGTCGCGACTATGCGACCTTTCCACACCTTCCTTCTCTACGCGATGATCCATCATCTAGACATAGACAATGGTCTCCACATGTTCCAGACGATCATTTACGCGTCGAGCATATCCACTCATTCCCGAGTACGCACACCCTACTGTCACATCATTACTGCCCTCCTACATCTCCATGGGCGTGACGTCACTACTGGGGAGGTCATCCTGATGACCGAATTCGATGAGCTAGGGTCTAGGAACTTTTCTTTAGCGGGCATAGATATCTTGGCCGACAGGGTGTTATCGTGGACACGACAGAGGGCTCGGCATCAGGTCGACGTAGCCGTGCTCGCCGCCGAGATCGAGGAGCAGTTACGAGAGCCTCCACCACTGACTACGGACTAGCGCTTAGCACGGATTGAGACTGATGTCCACAATCTCCAGACAGAGGTCCACAGTGTCCGAGAGGAGGTAGAGGCGCATAACGTCGAGTTCATGGACGCTCTTCATGCCGAGCACGATGTGAACCAGGCCTATCACGACGAGTACATGTACGTCGTTCGGGCCGAACGTGAAGCGAACCAGGCCCGATACGACGAGATGATGTCCATGTTCCGGTCGTGGCAGCCTGGTCCATTCTTTCCCCCTGGCCCTTCCTCCTAGACTAGAGTGGTTTCCCAGCTATCTGATTGTACTCCTGACTATTTGACTTTCCCTACACAGTAGGGATGACTTGTTATTGACTTTATTGGTCCTTGTGTTGACCAGTTGACTTTTTACTTAGCTATGTTATCTACTGGCTATTTTACCTGGTTATGGCTATTTATTTACCTGCTAAGCTATCTATTTCATATGTTGGCTGTTTATTTACCTGCTAAGTCATTTACTTCATACTTGAATCATAAAGTAGGGTTGTACTTAGTAGAATAGGGTTGTTCTATATTTTTTTTCTACTTTCAAATTTTTTTTTTAATTTAAAATTTTTTTCAATATCATTTCTTTTACCAAGTCTTGAAATTTAAAATGATTTTCCGACTTACATTTTTTTAAAAAACTTATCCCCTTCAAAACTAAGGTCTTTACGCAAATAGACTTAGTTTAGGCCTTAACCCTAGAACTACATGCACCTATAGATCTAGAAGCCAGCATCTCACAAGAACCTTAGGGTACTTCGATTGATAACCTAGACTGGGTTGAGATGCTTAGGTCTATATATGCCTTGATTCAAGATGCTTTAAGTCAGTGCATCTGCAGTAATTGGGCAATAAATACAAATTGAACAACAATCAAGTTAAGTGTTCAAGTTTAGCAAATCTAACTTGATCAGATCACTTAGCGTGACTAACCCTAGTGAAAACTACTGTTTTATAACAGCTAGTAAGTGTTGGTGCAGAATGCACCAAAGTCAAACCTGTGTTTTGATAATGGCAACAGAGGTCAAAAGTTAAGTCTTACTTGTGTTTCTAACAAGTTACTCTAGTGTGCAGAGATAAAGTCCTAGCGAAGGACTGCTAGGCAATTGGCAAAGGACTGCCAGTAGCAAAGCCCTAGCGAAGGACTGCTAGGCAACTGGCGAAGGACTGCCAGTAGCAAAGCCTAGCGAAGGACTGCTAGGCAAGGAAGGACTGCCAGTAGCAAAGCCCTAGCGAAGGACTGCTAGGCAACTGGCGAAGGACACCAGTATCCAAGCCCTAGCGAAGGACTGCTAGGCAACTGGCGAAGGACTGCAGTATCCAAGACCTGACAAAGGACCGTCAGGCAAAAGTCCAACCAAAGGAGCGGTTGGCATCAGGTAAACTCTCCCGAGAGGAGTAGGTGAGGACGCGTTCCCCGTCGAGGGAACAGTAGGCGTCGGTTCGACCTAGGGCTCCATTTTGGAGACCAAAGTCAGAACCAAGACAGCTAAGGCTGTATAAATAAATATTTTATTGTTGCATTGTGTTTTGGACTAACCTGGATGCAGGACCGAAGGAACGTGTGTCTGCAGCTCAAAAGCCTCAAAGGAGAGAGGCAATGGCTGAGTAGGGCGCCCGGAGTGTCCCGGGCGCCCCCAAGGTGCATACAAAACAAGTCAAAGAAAAAAGGGTTCGAACAGCTGCTGGGCGGGGCGCCCCCGTGCTCCCGGGCGCCCCCGCTGCTCCCGGGCGCCCCCATGCGCATGCCTCGAACCAGAAGCCATCGAAGCCAAGCAGATAACGCTTGACCCGGTCAATCCGGGCGCCCCGAGCGCTCCGGGCGCCCCGGTCAAAGCGGATCCAGAGGATAGACGCTAACCGAGACCTTTGCGGATCAAAGGCCACGTGGGGGGCGCCCCCGACGTCCCGGGCGCCCCCAGGCCCTATATAAAGGACTCTCGACCAAGGCTTCAATGAATCAATTCTCTCAACGCCTCAAAGCTCTTCTACGCTCGTGGCTTACTCCGGAAACACTCCAACTCGAGCCGACGACGTCCCGCTGCCCCGAAAAAGTCAATACACTCCTGACGTCGGTAACGAAGAGCGCAATTCTTTATTATTATTTTCGTGCACTGACTTTGTAACCAAATTCTGTAACTATTATTGCGCTTCATATAGAATTGCCCAAAGTAAACGGTCAACGACCGTGGGCCTTGGAGTAGGAGTCGACACAGGCTCCGAACCAAGTAAAATCGACTGTGTCTCTGTGTTGTGTTTATTTTTACTTCCGCTGTGCAATTGCTCTTTACGAAATTCCGAACGATTTCCGATATTCACCCCCCCCTCTATCGGTTTTCTCGATCCAACAAGTGGTATTAGAGCGGGGAAGTTCAAACATGGTGCAACCACCAGTTTGAAATTTTTTTTTCGGATTTTCTTTATTTCTTATTCTCATTCGATTTTTTTTTATTGTTATCCCGCACTACTAATCCAAGACCAAGTCTTGGGACATTTTCTTGTTAGTTTTCTTTTACAGATCAAATGGCCATGCAAGAGGGATTTAGCACCGCCAGACCTCCACTCTTCAGTGGAGAAGACTTTTCCTACTGGAAAAGTCGTATGGAGGTCCACCTGAAAACTCAGGTGGACATGTGGATCATTATCCAGTCCGGTCTGGAGATCCCCAGAAACGCCGAAGGACTTCCTCAAAGCTACTCTGAATGGGACAACGCCCTAAAACGCAAGATAGAAGCCGACGCAAAAGCAACTCAGACACTTCAATGTGGATTGACGAAAGAGGAGCTGAACCGCGTGGGCCCCTTCAACAGTGCGAAAGAGCTCTGGGCAAAACTGATCGAGCTACACGAAGGGACATCAGATACTCGAATCAGTAAGAGGGATCTACTACTGAACAAACTCTACACCATTAAGATGGCCGACAACGAAACTGCAACCCAGCTCCATGCACGAATCCAAGAGTTAATGAACGGTCTTCACACAATAGGTCACAAGGTTGAAAACCGTGACTTAATAATGTATGCCTTAAACGCGTTCCCTAGAAACACCTTGTGGGCATCTATGGTAGATGCATACAAGGTCTCAAGGGATCTTTCAAAAATAAAATTAGATGAATTATTTTCTAAACTAGAACTGCACGAACAAACTAACACCAATATGGTCGAGAAAGGTATTGCTTTCGTTGCAGGTAAAACTCTAAGGACAACGAAGAAGAAGCCTGAACCGGAACTCGAGTCTAACTCAGACTCAGAAGATGAAGAAGGAGATCAAACGAAGCTGGTCCGACTAGCCCGAAGCTACTACAAGGAGCTAAAGAACCAAACCAACAAACGGAAAATCAGCCGAAGAAAGGACGAACCAGCTGAACCCGCAAGTGATAAAAACAAGCCCAATGTAACCTGCTACGAGTGCACGAAAAAGGGCCACTACAAGACAGAATGCCCAAACTTAAAGGAAGTCAAAAAGACAAGAAGAAAGAAGGCGCTCCAAGCAACCTGGGACGAGTCTTCCTCGGAAGAAGAAGAAGAAGCACCCCAATCAAACCTTCTAGCTCTGACCGCCTCAGAAAAAGTCGAGACTGAGTCCGAATCAGAACAGGACGACGACGAGCTGACATTTACAGAAGACGGCGAAATTAAGGTAACTGGTTTTAATAGATGTCAATTAACTGAATTAATTTCATTTCTTTCTCGAGATTTGGCAAAAGCCAAACTCCGAGTCGAATCCCTCCGACAGGAAGTAAAACTCCTGAAAGAGGGAGCTGACTCTAAACTCTTAACCGAGAAGGTCCAGGAAGGAACTCCTACTCAAGTTGAAAAACTTGAAAAGGAGAACTCCTCCCTGAAAACTCAGGTTAAGGATCTTAGATCAGCTTTAGAACGATTTACATCTGGTTCCAAGGGTCTTGACATGATCCTTAGAAAACAGAAATCAGTTCTAAATCGATCCGGACTGGGCTATAGAACCAAATCCTGGCAAAGATCTTACTTTGCTGTACTGAATCAGTCCAGAGGTAAAATTCAGGCATGGGTACCTAAACTATGCCTGAACAAACCGACTGGATCAAATCAGTATTGGATCCCCAAGGACAAGATTCACATCTTGCCTAACCATCACCGTGGCTTTAGTCCAGGGGGAGCCAAACTGAAAACAATATTCATTATTAGATAAATAATTTTAATTCTTGATTGCAATTGCTTGTTTGATTGTTTATTTAATTTCTGCAATTTACCATGCTTAGATTTAGGAATGGTTAGTTAAGGACTAAACAAACTTAACTGAAACTTGACAACATAGTATTGGGTGGAGGTGAGATGATAGTACGTTAGGGAAACCAACTCTAATAAGATCAAGTTCACTTGGTCTCTTTAGACTGGCGGAACTAGCCGAAGCTACCGATCCAAAACTCAAACTAGTTAGACCAGAAATTTTTCAAAGAATAATTTTGAAAATGCAATTTCATTAAAAGGCTTTGTCAAGGAAAGGGTGGATGATCCCATAAGGCTACGGCCAAAGAAGGCCTAGTGCCTCGCCAAGACCTGGAAGCCAATTTTTGAAATTCAAATTCAAATTAATTTTTGTCAAATTCGAATCTAACACAAAATTTCAGTTATTTGTAGATTTAAACATCTTTTCAAGAATTTAATTGTTTTCAAAATTAATCAAAATTTTCAAAATAATCTTAACTATCAAAACCTGTCTCACGAAACCTATAAGGTTAACGTGGTTGAAAACCCTAGATTTGGGTGAGACAGACTAGGCAGTGAAACTCAATTTAAGCTATTCCTGATTCTAATTGGATCCAAATCAAGAAAATTCTTTATGCGTAGGAACATAAAGATTTGGACCAATGGATGTTGGATAGCGGTTGCTCCAGACACATGACTGGAGATAAATTGAAGTTCACCAAGCTCAAACTCAAAAACCTAGGCTCAGTGGCATTTGGCAATAATGTTACACTCAAGGTAATTGGGTCAGGTAATATTGAGCTTAAATCTGATTTCATTATTAAGAAAGTTCTATTGGTTGAAAACTTTAATTTTAACTTGCTTAGCATAAGTCAGTTATGTGATTCTGGTTATATAGTTACTTTCAACAATTCCAACTGCCTGATTAGAAATGAACAAGACTCAGAAATCATACTTAAGGGCACTAGGAAAAACAATGTATACACTATAAATCTTCCCCTTGTACCCAAATGTATGTTAACACAATTAGAACAATCAAACCTCTGGCATAGGAGATTAGGTCATACCAATCTAAGAACTATTTCAAAAATTACCCAACATGGCTTAATCAAAGGTATTCCCAAAATTAAAAATAATGAAAACCTAAAATGTGACTCATGTAATCAAGGTAAACAAACCAAATCCAATCACAAACTAACCCAATCTGATTTAACTCAAACTACACTTGAGCTCCTACACCTTGACCTGTTTGATTCACATGGAGCCAAGTCACTAAGCGGGAACCGATACTGCTTAGTAATAGTTGATGATTACTCTAGGTTTACCTGGGTTAGGTTTCTAAAAACCAAAGATGAAACCCTAAACTTATTTAATGAATTCTGTAAACTAATTGAAAATCAAAACGACACTAAAATTAAAAGACTTAGGAGTGATCACGGGGGAGAATTTGAAAATCAACGATTCGAGGAATTCTGTAAGGTAAATGGGTACTTACATGAATTTTCATGTCCTAGAACCCCCCAACAAAATGGGATAGTTGAGCGAAGGAATAGAACATTACAAGAAGCCGCTAGGGCTATGCTCAACGAATTTAATCTAGCAAACCAATTTTGGGCAGAAGCAATTAGTACGGCTTGTTATATCCAAAATAGGGTTTTAATTAACAAGCGACACAACAAAACCCCCTATGAACTGTACTACCATAGACTCCCAAACCTACACTACCTAAGGGTCTTTGGATGCAAAGTCCATATCCTAAACACCAAAGACTATTTAGGAAAATTTCAGTCCAAGTCAAACCTAGGTATCTTCCTAGGATACTCAACCACAAGTAGAGCCTATAGAGTTTACAACAACCAAACTATGAAAATTGAAGAAACAACAAACTTAATTTTTGATGAAGAAATCAACTCAACATCTAATAATCCTAATTTAACTTCATCAAACTCTGACCAAGAAAATAATGAACAAACTATTGAACCCTTAATTGAACCTTTAAACAAACTAACCATTGAACCAATTAATGAATCAACTGAACCAAGAATCGAACCAAAAAATGAACCTGCTCAAAGAGTCGAATCAACTAGTGAACCAAACCAACCAGCCGGACCTGAGGCTGAACCAAGCTCTAGAAGAACCAAGAAACCCAGACTCAGTCACCCAACCGATCAAATTATGGGTGATCCAACTCTAGGAGTCAGAACTAGATCCTCCTATAGAAACCTTAGTCAAATAGCTATGATATCGAAAATAGAACCCAAAACTATAGATGAAGCCCTATCTGACCCTGACTGGATCATAGCTATGCAAGAAGAATTAGCCCAATTTGAGAGGAACCAAGTCTGGGAACTAGTGCCTAAACCTGAAGGCAAATCCATCATAGATACTAAGTGGGTCTTTAGGAATAAGTTGAATGATCAAGGAGAAATAGTCAGAAATAAAGCCCGCTTAGTAGCAAAGGGTTTCAGCCAAGTAGAGGGATTAGACTACGATAAAACATATACCCCAGTAGCCAAACTTGAGTCCATTAGAATGTTATTAGCCTTTGCATCCCATAAAGGATTTAAATTATATCAAATGGATGTAAAGTCAGCCTTTTTAAATGGATTTATTAAAGAAGAAGTTTATGTAGGACAACCCCCAGGGTTTGAGGACCTAGACAAACCTAACTACGTTTACAAACTAACTAAAGCACTATATGGGTTAAAACAAGCACCTAGGGCTTGGTATGAACGATTATCAACTTACTTAACTTCTAAAGAATTTAAACAAGGCCAAATTGACTCAACTTTATTTATTAAAACCCTAGGAAAAGATATATTTGTTGCCCACGTAGATGACATAATCTTTGGATCCACCAACACCAACTTCCTAAAAGAATTTGTCAAGATAATGGAAGAAGAATTTGAAATGAGCTTAGTTGGTGAGCTTACCTTTTTCCTAGGCTTACAAATTAAACAAACTAGGGATGGTAACTACGTTCATCAATTCAAATATGCTAAAGAGTTAATAAAGAAATTTAAAATGGATAACTCTAAAAGCATAAGTACCCCCATGGCCACTAATGTAAAAATAGATAGTGACCCTGATGGTAAACCAGTGGACCTTAAACTCTATAGGAGTATGATAGGTAGCCTACTGTACCTTACAGCCAGCAGACCTGATATCCTCTTTGCTGTAGGGATGTGTGCTAGATACCAAACCTGTGCTAAGGAAACACACTTAGCAGCCCTAAAAAGAATTCTAAGATATGTAAAGGGCACCCTAAATGTAGGGATTTGGTATCCTAGGACCTCAACTTTTGATTTAACAGGATACACAAATTCTGACTATGCAGGCTGTAAATTAGATCGGAAGAGCACAAGTGGAAGCTGCCAACTGTTAGGTCAGAGTCTAGTTAGTTGGTGCAGCAGAAAACAACACTGTGTAGCTCTATCCACAACTGAAGCTGAGTATGTGGCCTTAGGAGAGTGTGTTGCTCAACTTTTATGGATGATGCACACACTTAAGGACCTTCAACTCAACTACACCCAAACCCAAGTATTTATTGACAATATAAGTTCAATTAATTTAACTAAGAACCCAATCCAACACTCCAGAACCAAACATATAGAAGTCAAACATCATTTTGTAAGAGACCATGTAGCCAGGGGTGAAATAGTACTTAAACATATTGACTCTAAATCCAACCTAGCTGATATATTCACAAAACCCTTACCTGAATCTGAGTTCAGCTCACTAAGAAGGCAGTTAGGATTGTGCTCTGTAGAATAGATTAATGTTTTTTAATAGAATTTGAAAAACTGTTTTACTTAATTTCAAAATCAGTTTTCATTTTTCGACTTAGTTTTATTTATATTTCAAAACTACCCCCTTCAAAAATTAGGGCTTTTTCAAAAATGGACTTAGCCTAGGCCCTAACCCTAGAACTGCATGCACCTATAGACTTAGAAGCCAGCATCTCACAAGCACCTTAGGGTACTTTTTGAGTGATAACCTAGAAAGGGTTGAGATGCTTAGGTCTTTGCCTTAATTCAAGATGCTTTAAGTCAGTGCATCTGCAGTAATTGGGGCACTAAATACAACTTATACAGCAATCAAGTTAAGTGTCAAGTTTAGAAAATCTAACTTGAACAGAAACACTTAATTTGACTAACCCTAGCAAAAACTACTGTTTATAACAGTTAGTAAGTAGCTAATTGGGTTAGACAGGTCCCTATAGAGAAAATTGAATGATTGTGGTTTAAGTCTAATTATGATTTGGTTCAGTACAGTAAAATCTTACTTATTTCCATTATTTCTGCTATATTTATTTGTTTTGATATATGGCAAAGGGGGAGAGATAGGAAAGGAGAGAGTAAAATTAATTTTCTTTATCAAAATTTAATTTTCTTAACTCTATCCTTTATTCAAAAAGTATTCAAAAGTTTTTTCTTTATTCAAAACTTTTTTGAAAATACTTAAGCTTTCAAAATTTTGCTGAGTATTCAAGCCTTTCAAATACTTAAGCTTTCAAAATTTTGCTAAGTATTCAAGCCTTTCAAATTTTTAAGCTTTCAAAATTCTGCAAAGTATTCAAGCCTTTCAAATACTTAAGCATTCAAAATTTTGCTGAGTATTCAAGCCTTTCAAATACTTAAGATTTCAAAATTTTGCTAAGTATTCAAGCCTTTCAAATTTTTAAGCTTTCAAAATTGTGCTAAGTATTCAAGCCTTTCAAATTTTTAAGCTTTCAAAATTGTGCTAAGTATTCAAGCCTTTCAAATTTTTAAGCTTTCAAAATTTTGCTAAGTATTCAAGTCTTTCAAAATTTTTACTTAAGCATTCAAAATTTTGCTAAGTATTCAAGTCTTTCAAAATTTTTACCTAAGCTTTTAAAATTTTGCTAAGTACTCAAGCCATTCAAAATTTTATAACTTAAGCTTGTCAAAAGTTTTAAACTTTTATAAAGTACCTTAAGCTTAAGATTCTCAAAACTGGTTAAGTACAATGTTATTAAGTATTTAAGTTTTCCAAAAGTACTGTATTAAGTTTTCAAAATTATTAAGTACTTAAGTTTTTTTTTCATCCTACTAAAGTACTTAAGCTAACACTCTCAAAACCTTTGAGTACCTTGAAACTTAAAACCTCAAACTTTTTAAGTACTCAAAAATCTTGTTTCAAAAATCTTCCTATATACTTTTAACTTAAGATTCCTAAGTACCTAAAACTTAAGTTTTCAAAGTACAAGTAAAGTTTTTTTAACGCTACGAATTTTTGAAAAATCTAGGGGGAGATTCCTTCCAGGGGGAGGGAATAAAGTTTAACATTTTTTTCATGCTTGCTTAAACTTAACTTTTTGAACTAAGGTTGCCATAAATCAAAAAGGGGGAGATTGTTGGTGCAGAATGCACCAAAGTCAAACCTGTGTTTTGATAATGGCAACAGAGGTCAAAAGTTAAGTCTTACTTGTGTTTCTAACATGTTACTCTAGTGTGCAGAGATAAAGTCCTAGCGAAGGACTGCTAGGCAACTGGCAAAGGACTGCCAGTAGCAAAGCCCTAGCGAAGGACTGCTAGGCAACTGGCGAAGGACTGCCAGTAGCAAAGCCCTAGCGAAGGACTGCTAGGCAACTGGCGAAGGACTGCCAGTAGCACTGCTAGGCAACTGGCGAAGGACTGCCAGTAGCAAAGCCCTAGTGAAGGACTGCTAGGCAACTGGCGAAGGACTGCCAGTAGCAAAGCCCTAGCGAAGGACTGCTAGGCAACTGGCGAAGTAGCAAAGCCCTAGCGAAGGACTGCTAGGCAACTGGCGAAGGACTGCCAGTAGCAAAGCCCTAGCGAAGGACTGCTAGGCAACTGGCGAAGGATAGCCAGTATCCAAGCCCTAGCGAAGGACTGCTAGGCAACTGGCGAAGGACTGGCAATATCCAAGACCTGACAAAGGACCGTCAGGCAAAAGTCCAACCAAAGGAGCAGTTGGCATCAGGTAAACTCTCCCGAGAGGAGTAGGTGAGGACGCGTTCCCCGTCGAGGGAACAGTAGGCGTCGGTTCGACCTAGGGCTCCATTTTGGAGACCAAAGTCAGAACCAAGACAACTAAGGCTGTATAAATAAATATTTTATTGTTGCATTGTGTTTTGGACTAACCCTGGATGCAGGACCGAAGGAACGTGTGTCTGCAGCTCAGAAAGCCTCAAAGGAGAGAGGCAATGGCTGAGTAGGGCGCCTGGAGTGTCCCGGGCGCCCCCAAGGTGCATACAAAACAAGTCAAAGAAAAAAGGGTTCGAACAGCTGCTGGGCGGGGCGCCCCCGTGCTCCCGGGCGCCCCCAGCGTCCCGGGCGGCCCCATGCGCATGGCTCGAACCATAAGCCATCGAAGCCAAGCAGATAACGCTTGACCCGGTCAATCCGGGCGCCCCGAGCGCTCCGGGCGCCCCGAGCGCTCCGGGCGCCCCGAGCGCTCCGGGCGCCCCGAGCGCTCCGGGCGCCCCGAGCGCTCCGGGCGCCCCGGTCAAAGCGGATCTAGAGGATAGACGCTGACCGAGACCTTTGCGGATCAAAGGCCACGTGGGGGGCGCCCCCGACGTCCCGGGCGCCCCCAGGCCCTATATAAAGGACTCTCGACCAAGGCTTCAATGAATCAATTCTCTCAACGCCTCAAAGCTCTTCTACGCTCGTGCCTTGCTCCAGAAACACTCCAACTCGAGCCGACGACGTCCCGCTGCCCCGAAAAAGTCAATACACTCCGGATGTCGGTAACGAAGAGCGCAATTCTTTATTATTATTTTCATGCACTGACTTTGTAACCAAATTCTGTAACTATTATTGCGCTTCATATAGAATTGCCCAAAGTAAACGGTCAACGACCGTGGGCCTTGGAGTAGGAGTCGACACAGTCTCCGAACCAAGTAAAATCGACTGTGTCTCTGTGTTGTGTTTATTTTTACTTCCGCTGTGCAAGTGCTCTTTACGAAATTCCGAACGATTTCCGATATTCACCCCCCCTCTATCGGTTTTCTCGATCCAACAGTAAGTAGCTAATTGGATTAGATAGGACCCAAAAAAGCTCAGATTTATTGGTTTGGTCCATTTTCTTGCTTGAATTCACTAGAGTTGGTTCAATACGGATTTACAATTTCTTTTAACTATCACTAATTCGAAATTGACTTGCAATGCTTATGCTTTTTTTATATATGGAAAATGGGGAGAGAAAAGAAGAATTTTTTTTTTTCAAATCTTTTCTTTTTCAAAAAGCAAAGTAAAATTTCTAAGTGCTTCAAATAATCTCTAAGTGTCTATGTAAGTTGAAAATTTTTCTAAGTAAGTTCAAAATTTTCTAAGTAAAGTAATTTCAAAATTTTTCTAAGTAATTTGAAAATTTTTCTATGTGCTTCAAAAAATCTTTATGTGTCTAAGTGCTTTCAAAATGTTTCTAAGTGTTTCAAAACTTTTTCTAAGTGCATCTTTTTGCAAATATTCCTAAGTAGAATTCCTTAATAAACAAAATCTGTCTGAGCAAAAATATTTTGGTTTTTTTTGGCAAATGTTTCTATGGGAAGTTTTTCTTAGTGAACAAATTTTTGCAAAAACTTGTTAAAATTTTTCCAAGAAAGAATGTTTTTGTGCATAAAACATTATCCAAGCAAATTTTTCTAAGTGTGCAAAAATTGAAACATTTTAAGGGAAATTTTGGCTTAGTAAATTTTTTTTGTAAAATTTTCTTGCAAAGCCTTTTTAAGTAGAAGATTTTTAACAAAATTTAGGCTTGCAAAACTTTTCTAAAGTGGAAAATAGTCTAAGTATAAGAAGTTTTTGTGAGTGCAAATACTTTTGCTCTAGTTTGAAAACCACATAGTCAAAAACTTAAAGCACTTAGAAGTTTTACAAAAACTATATATCATTGAAAGTTTCAGGGGGAGAATGTTTATTTTAGGGGGAGCAAATTAACTATGTTTATTCAAGTATTTCTTATAATAATCTTGTTTGTTAGATGTGCTTAAAATGCTTTTTAACATAACTTTTTGAACCGCGTTGCCATAAATCAAAAATGGGGAGATTGTTGGTGCCGGAAGCACCAAAGTCAAACCTGTGTTTTGATAATGGCAAAGGGTTCATAAGTTAAGGTTTAGTTGTTATCTAACAAGGCTAATCAAGTGTGTATGTAAAGTCCTAGGTACACTAGGCATTAAGTCCTGGTTCTAAGAATTGGGCACTAAGTCCTGGCCGCGGGCTGGGCAACTAAGTCCTAACATAAGGTTGGGCACTAAGACCTAGTGAGTGAAGCTGGGCACTAAGTCCTGGTCGGGGACTGGGCACCGAAGACCTGGTGAGTGAAGCAGGGCACCGAAGACCTGGTGAGTGAAGCTGGGCACTAAGACCTAGTGAGTGAAGCTGGGCACTAAGACCTGATCCAGGGGATTGGGCAAAAGTCCAACTGGAGGAGACGGTTGGCAAACAGGTAAAATCTCCTGAGAGGAGTAGGTGAGGACGCGTTCCCCGTGGAGGGAACATTAGGCATTGGTTCAACTTAGGGTTCCATTTGGGAAGCCCAAAGCCAGAACCAAGACAGCTCAGGCTATAAATCATGATTAAATCTATCTTATTTGTATGTTTCTTGTGTTTTGGAAGTAACCCTGGTTGAAGGAACAAAGGGATGGAGGTTTCTGCTCCTAGGCGCCTCAATGGAGTGAGGCGCCCTACTAGGCTAGGCGCCTGTATTGAGACAGACGCCCCAAACAAAGGGTGAATTCCAGCCACTTCGAAGCAAGGCCTCAAGACTACAACAGAGGTGCCTGTGTTAACACAGGTGCCCCAGTTAGCTCAGGCGCCCTGATTGAGGGGATAATGTTGGGACCGGGTGCATGTCGACAAGAATACGGGTTCGTAAAACTTTAAATTTTTACGTGCAGCGGAAGAATTAGCATAATAATTTCTCAAATTATTTTAACCACGTATCTAGCATGCGACCTTATGATGTGTGGACATGATCATAATTTAAAAACTTTTGCGGAAAAGTAAACTAATTTACTTTGTACCTCGCGTAACTCGAAGAAAGGGACGAGATCCAACCGTAGCGTCCCTTGGAAGCTCCGCCTCTATTCGCGTCCACGCCGAGTTCTCTTCGGGATGACTTCGCAAGGTCACGAGTTTTGTGCCGACGAGAACTACTAGATTCTCTGAAGGCACAACTAGAAGAACAAGAGAAAAGAATGGAAACTTACCAACAAGAAACGGAATCTAAATTCCGGGAAGAGAGGAGTTGCGATCCGCTTCTTCTTCTTCTTGTTTGGCTCCTTCTTGGTGATCCTTGCTCACGCCAACCCTTGGAAGGGTGAGGTTGCACCGGCCCTAGGTTGGACAAGGGGCGCCGGCCCTAAGAGTGGCAAGGGGCGCCGGCCCTAGGAGGGAAGGAGAAGGAGAAGAGAATAAGAGAGAGAGAGGGAGAGAATTAATCTCTTGATTACTCTTTTTATTGGAATTCAAGGCTTGCCTTTGGTTCCTTTATATAGTAGCCTCTCCCTTGCTAAGTCTCCTCTTTAACGGAATTAACGGAATTAGTTTTCATAAGAAATTTATCTTATAAATTCTCTTATGAATTATTACGTTTAAACCAAGTTTTATTATAACTAACTTTATAATAAAACAAATTCATCTCTCCTTTAATTATGGAATAAATTTTACAAGAAATTTATAAACTTTCTTATTATGAAAAAATCAATTCATAATTGATTTTATAAAATTAAAATAAACCATTCCATGGATCATTTTAATTTTCATAAAAGAATAAATTTCTATAAATTTATTTATATAAATTTCTCAACACAAATTTATTTATCCATAATTTATAAAACAAATTGCACTAGATTTATTTTATTAATTAAACCAAATAAATTGGTTTCTTCCCCTTGTTGTGGCCGGCCAAACCAAAGGGATTTAGCACCCTCTTTGGCCGGCCAAACCAAACCGAACCGATCGCGAATTAAACTCATTTAATTCGCCCGATAAGCCTTCAAAAGACTTAGCCATTTTAAGTTTCCGTTGCGCCTCTGATTAACTCAGATTCGACTTATTTCTCTTGATCGGAAAATCCAATTTTCAACTCGTTTTAAATCCCTCGGATTACTCGTAGTGCGTGTGACTAAATAGGCTTTCGATTTATGTTGGCCGTCTATAATCAACTAATTATAGAACGATCATGAGTGGCACCTAGTAGTACATCATGACCCCCAATTAATCGAAAGATCAACGGTTTGACCTCAGAAGTAATTCTGAAACCCTTCAGCAGCTCTAATGAATCGTGCCCCATTCCCTTCACCATCTTATACCCACTTGGTTCAGGACACGGTCTATTTGTGTCAGTCCCCACTAGGTCGACTACGTCACACCTAGCCCAAGTAGTGTCTTTCTCGTCCTTTGGATTTCTAATTACTCTCATGTATTTAAGAGATTTGCACTCTAAACATGATATGCTCTGGCCAGAGGCTTTGAGTAACAATCCGACGATAGGCCTGGGTATACATCTCCTCGCAAGGAGTGGTGAATCCTTTGTAGGCTGCTCAAACATCTTCGGGCACTTCGGCTTATACCCAATCATCCTGGGTCCACACCTCCTAGGAGATGCTTGCTTAAGATGTTAAAGTATAAGTCTCCATGACCAAGATGACTTAAACACCGCAAGTCAAAGGAACATCGCACTTAAGCTGCAGTAAGAACTTCACTGACATGTCTATATATAGAGACTACCATGTGAAGTTTTACAGCCAGTCACTCCAATGAACTAGTTCCCTTAACTAGCATCCATGTTTATCTCCGGACATCCCAATGTCACCAGCCAGTGAGAATCAGCTGATTAGAGAATAACCCATGCTAGTCTCAACAGAATTAATAGTGTCCGTATTTATCAATTCATCGACTAGGGATAATTTCAATACTTCACAATTACACATGTAGAGATAATCACTAGTTGTGAATCCATCACAAATTCTCTCATGCTGTGAATTATATTGCGGACATTCAGTAAATGAGTTTAAGATCCCAATCAAATATACAAACATGTATACTCAAATAGTGAATTTTCATTTATTAAAATAAATGTTTACAATCATAAGGCGATTGCCTTAGGACACTTCTCTCATAATACTAACAGATAAGCGGTGGACAAGTTTGCGGATTGAGATTCTCGCATAACAGGCCACGTGTTAGGCACCCCATTCAACACAGGTGCCCCAGCTACGACTATATAAGGGGGTTCACCCCCTTGGCTTCAACAACAATGCTTTCTATGCATTCATTCAAGCGCTCCGCTCTGACAAACTCCGTGCTCAATATTCAAGCGCCAATGACGACCCATGGATCCGACATTCCAAAATCATCCGGTCGTCGGTAAAATTCTTTTTGTTAAAGTGCTGTAATTGTTTTTAATTCTATATTCGGAACTCCAAATTATAATCATTTTACAAAAATATAGAATTGCCCATTGTAAACGTTCAAGGACCGTGGGCCTTGGAGTAGGAGCCGACTGCGACTCCAAACCAAGTAAAAACAAAAGTGCTAGTGATTGTTTTTGCTATTCCACTGCGCAATTTCTCTAAGTATTCTGAAAAATTTAACGATCGATATTCACCCCCCTCTATCGATTCAATCCGATCCCACAAAAACTACATGGATCAGTATCCAGACTGGAGGATAAGCGGACCCACAATGCCAAGGAATGGTACGAAGGTAAAAGAGGTACGGAAATTTAATTTCTGCCAAAATGCTTTTCAAATTCCTGCAATGCTACATATTTTTCTGGTGATTTAGATAATAATGTTGAATTTTCTGTCAAATTAGATTATTTGCATTAGAAATTAGAAATATTACATGATAGTTTAAATACTAATTATCTAAATAATATCAAAATCATGAAAATTAATTCTGTAATTTTTTCAATTAATGTAACAATATCAAGTATTAATTCTGAGATTTTATCACATAAGTCATTAGATAATCCCGAAACTCTATTTAATAATTTTATTAATTCTATAATTAATATTATTAATTTTGAAAATAATTTTATTAATACTGAAGATAATTTTATTAATATTGAAAATACTTCTAATAATTCTGAAGATAATAATCAAACGTTAATTAATAATTCTGAAGATAATAATCCAACCTTAATTAATAATTCTGAAAATAATAATCAAACCTTAATTAATAATTCTGAAGATAATAATCAAACCTTAATTAATAATTCTGAAAATAATAATCTAACCTTAATTAATTATTCTAATTATTTTGAAAATAATGATACAACCTTAATTAGTAATGCTAAAAAGTATTATACTTATTTTGAATATAATGATACAACTTTTATTAATTCTAAATATAACTCTGAAGACGAGGAAAAATATGATTCTGAAGATGAAGATATATTTATTAAAATTGAAGCTATAATTAAAAAGCCTTACATGAATTCAAATAAAATAGAAGTATTAAATAAAATTGAAAACTTAAAAATGAAAAAAATATCAATGAATCAGAATTTTTTGAATTAATAGAAATGATGCAATTAGATCCAAAATTATTATTCAAATCTTAAATTTAAATTAATTACCTTCAATTAAATCTTAATTCAAATCTTAAAAATTTAAATCTTAATTAATCTAAATTTTAAATCTTAATTAAATCATAAGTTTAAATTAATTACCTTCAATTAAATCTTAATTCAAAACTTAAAAACTTAAATCTTAATTAATCTAAATCTTAATTAAATCTTAAATTTAAATTAATTAACTTCAATTAAATCTTAATCACAAATCTAATAAAACTTAAATGTTAATTAACAATTCAACTTTAATTAAAAACTCAATGCTTATTTTAAAATTTAAATCCATGAACTAAATTTAAATTAATTACCTTCAATTATGAAACTAAGTAAAATTCTACCCAACTAGAATAATCAACTCAATAATAATAAATATGTCAAAGTGGGTTGATATATTCGTGGGTTCACACGTTCTATATCAAATTGAGAATTTCATACTTTATTAGAAATCAAATTAAATTGCTTCGACTTGATTGACACAGCATAACTGCCATGCTCATGCATCTGTTTATGTTTTTCTTCCATATATCTGCCATTCATGCTAGTTTATTTCTTGATTAATCTAGAATGGCTAGATAGGAATAAGATTGGTTGACACTTGCCTAACTAGTACCAGGGTGGGGCAATATGATAGTACGTTAGGAAAGCCTTGGCCTGGGACGTCAGGAAGGGTAAGGAGTACCTAACTTGGTCGACCTAGCTAAGTGGAACTAGCCGATGCTACCTCACCACATCCTACACTAATTAGACTAGACTTTTTCAAAAAGTAAATTGAATGTATCATTTCTTTAAGAGGCTTTGTCTAAGGAAAGGGTCGTTGTTCCGATAACTAAGAAGGCCCCTGTGCCTCATCAAGACCTGAAAGCTAATTATTGAAATTTACTTTTAAGTTACTAATTGTTAAACTTGAATCTAGCTCAAGGTCAAACAATCTATAAAATTAAATTGAGAAAAATTAATCAAGCATCTCACAACACCCATAAGGCAACCATGCTTTCTGTACTGCAACACTTAGATGGGTGAGATGATAAGGACTAGCCAATTGATAAATATTTTCAAAATGTTTTAAAAATCCTTAGAATATTTTCTTGAAAATCTATTTTAAAAATAGTGCCTACACATAATAATGTTTTAATGAATTTCATGCATGATTGTGTGTACTTATAAATAAATTTCAAAAATTATATATCTTTTTGAAAATTATTTGACTTGCACTTAGAAACATACCATCTAGGTCAACACTAAAGTCCCTTAAGACACTTAGGTAGAGGTCCTTGTAGCTAACAAGGGTACCCAAAAGTTGTCAGGTTCAGGGGGAGTCAGTGTTTATCATGTTCTCAAACGTTTATGTGAAAAAATTTATTTTTGAAAAACTATTCTTTTCAAAAAAAATTATTATCTCTTTCAAAATGGTTTTTTGCTCGAAAAATTTCTTTACAAAAATATTACTTCAAAAATTTACTTCCTTCAAAATGTTTTTTGAAAAATATCACTTCAAAATTTATGTCCTTCAAATGTTTTTTCAAAAAATACTTCTTCAAAATTATTATATTTTTTTTCTAAAAATGCCTTAATTGTGCATCGGTGCCGTCGATAAAGGCAGGGGGGGTGAATATCAACATGAACTTATTTTTCAGAACTTTGTTGTTCAATCATCTTTCTATCAAAGTTAGTACGCGGCGGAATAATCAAATAAATAGAATGAATAATAGCAGTAGACACGCGGGTTTATTTTCTTGGTTCCAACACACCAGGGTCAGTACGTCCAAGGCCTATGTACTCAGTGTGAGTCCACTATTGATCCCCTTTCTGAAATTTTTGGAGGTAGAGAATACCCGTCATACAGTTCGAATTACAAGCACAAAAATAATAAGTTAAATACAGCTTGTAAATAAAAGCAACCCAAACACAAATCTCGGCCAACTCTGGAAGTTCGAAGCGTCGTGCACTTTTTCATGGAGCCTCCTTGGTTGCAGAGCTTCATTGTAGCGCTTTTAAAAAAAACATGATTTTCAAAACTCTTCCTTTTTCTTAAAAAAATAAGTATTTTTTTGAAAATATACTAAAAGGCACTAAGTACTTTTTGAAAAAAATTACACCAATAATATATGAATTTTAAAAAGAATTTGAACTTCCCAAAGTCTGACACTGTTAGGATGTATACTAAAAGTCTTGCTTTTGGTTAAAATACATTTACATTTTAAAGAGAATCGCAAAATCACACGGTGCATATTAGTATGTGCCCAAAATGTCTGATACTTTGCATTGTAGATAACATGGTGCGTGGTGACCCATAGAAGATCATGTTATTAGTTCCTTGTAGAAGTACAAGAAAAAGGCTCACAACCGAGATGAAGTTGGACAAACCATCGGGATGGATATAGTGTAATTAGGTGTGGTTTGTCTTAACCATAGAATTACACTAGTGCACTATGTGTGTATTGAGTTGGACCAAAAGAGAGGTCATCCAATTTTGTAATGACTTCATAAATTGGATTAGACCTCGGCTTATATTATGGAGTACGATCTTTAAATCACAAAATAATAATGGGCACATGTATTTAATTATTATTACCCTAATTTACCAATGGGCGAGATCTATTCTGTTAGATCGATAGGCCCGCTAAGTTGGGTAATAATTATATCTACATGGTGTGTCGTTGATTATTGACGGAATCCGTGTCCTGGTTAGTCGGGATGATGATGCCCCCTTGATGAGCTCAAAAGGATCGTCATGTCAAATCTTGCAAGTGGACTATAGTCCGACATGATGAAAAGGTTGAGTGGTACTAGTCAAGGATTAAGAGGATAATTAATTAAAATTGTCAGTAATTTAAATTAATTATCGGGCATTCGATATCTTAAACACGGGGAGATGGGGGACTCATAATAGGTGGAGCCCATATAAAAATATGGGGGTTGGCGAGGAAGTTTAATGGGATCCTTTAGTGGAATGGATCTCCATTAATGGATGGGTTTGGATCCATTAGCGGGCCAAGACCCAACTCCTCCTCATGGTCCCTACCTTAGCCCTATAAATGCCCCATAGGAGTCATGAAATCAAGGCTTAAAGGAAACATTGATCAAGAATTAATTTACACAAACCAAAACCCGAAACCCTACTCTCTCTCTCCTAGGGTATTCTTGCGCCGGCGATAGCGGAGGAAGAAGGAGGCCTTCTTCTTCGGCTTCTACATCCGTAAGCACCTCCTCTTGGTGTGAAGCTTCAGCCAGACCTTAGAGTGTTGGGTATGGCTTGGCGGTTTTCCTAAGCGAATACTCGATCGATCCGAGAGACCTCTCCATGCCTACGGATTACAAAATAATTCGAATGGAGACCCGTCTCCCTACGACCTTCTCGTGTCGTATCGAACTATCCAAATTACAACTTGGCCAATTACAAAAATCGGCCTTGTAATTTGCTTGACCGTTCGACCGCGGAAAAGGCGACGAGTGGATCGCCGGCTTTTGTATTTA
>JAGFNQ010010618.1:0-68692 GCA_024364735.1 Boesenbergia rotunda
GAACACCTTACAACCAAACACCCTAAGGTGTTTAACTGTAGGTGGTTTTCCAAACCAAAGCTCATGGGGAGTCTTTCCTAAAAACCTATGGATGAGGACCCGGTTTTGCACATAACAAGCTGTATTTACAGCTTCAGCCCATAAGTAACTCGGTAGTGAGTACTCATTAAGCATGCTTCGTGCAGCCTCTTGTAAGACACGGTTCTTCCTCTCTACAACACCATTTTATTGTGGTGTTCTAGGAGTGGAGAACTCATGCTTATAACCTCTATATTGACAAAATTCTAAAAATCGTTGGTTTTGAAATTCACCTCCATAATCACTTCTAATTGTCTTAATGGTTGATGATTTCTCATTTTCAACTCTTCTACAAAAAGAAATGAAAACATCTAAGGTTTGGTCCTTATATTTTAAAAAGTAAGTCCATGTATATCTAGTAAAATCATCAATGATAACAAAGCAATACCTACTTCCATTCAATGATATGATAGTACTACAATCAAATAGATCCATGTGAAGTAAATCTAAAGCGGTAGATGTACTTACAGCGCTTTTACCTTTATGAGCAGATTTTGTTTGCTTACCCATTTGACATGCATCACAAAGTTTGTCCTTTTCATACTTGATGCTTGGTAAGCCACGAACTAATCCCTTGTTGGCCAACTTCCGGATGTTCTTCATGTTAACATGTGCAAGTCTCCGATGCCAAAGAGTGGACTCTTCTTCTTTTGACATGAAACACTTAGCAGAAATATTAGTAGCACTTTTAAATGAAACTTGATAAATATTGTCTACTCTTGTTCCTACTAGTACCGTGTCCAAGGTGTCATGTTGTCTAACTAGACATTGACTTGGTTGAAAATCAATCGTGTAACCTGTGTCACACAATTGACTGACACTTAGGAGATTAAAAGTCATCCCCTTGACTAGAAGGACATTTGAAATTCTAAGACATTCGGATATTTGAATGTCTCCTATTCCTATGACCTTAAGACTACCATTGTTACCAAATGAAACATTACCTCTACTTTTCTTGTGAAGTATGGTAAACAATAATCTATCCCCGGTCATGTGTTTGGAGCACCCACTATCAACGAACCAAGTTGATAGATGCTCCCCCTCAATCATAACCTACACAATTCGAAAAATGGAAGATTTAGGTACCCAAACCTTGGGACCTAAAGCACCTACTAAACAAGACTTAGGCACCCATGTCTTGACAACTTTCTTTTGAATCTTGGGTGTCCTAGATTGTCTCATATCAGTCCTAGACATAAGGGACACAAATGAAGGTTCTTTGGGTCGGTAACCAATACCGGCCCTATTGTAGACTGCCCTTTGGGCATTCAAGATCATGTTTAGGGTCTTAGAGCTAGTTGAGAACTTCTCAAGAATATTCTTGAGTTTGTCAACTTCACTCTTCAATGATTTGTTTTCTTGTACTAGCAAATCATCATGCAAATCATTTACATCCTCAACCTTAGAGGATTTCAAATTTTCAACCTCAAGTTTCAATGACTTAATCTCATCTTCTAACAATTCAATATGCAAGTCATCTATATTATCATCCCTAGATGCTTTCAATCGTTCAATTTCCAATTGCAATGTTTTAACCTTACTTTTTGATTTCTTTAACATATTGGTTAAACATGCAATAGCTCTATAACATTTCTCAAGTTCGGGAGAAGTTACCTTTTCATCATCCGAAGATGATGAAGCCGCGTTTGAGGAATTGGAAGATTCATCACTGCTTTCCTCTCCAAGAGCCATGAGTGTCACATGCCTTGTGCTCTTCTCCTCCTTCTCTTCATCGGATGAGCTTGAGGAGGATTCATCCCAAGTAGCCTTCAAGGCTTTCTTCTTCTTCTTGGATTTTTCTTCTTTCCTCTTGGATTTCTCCTCCTTTTTCTTTAGCTTTGGACATTCATTCTTGAAATGCCCTTTCCTACCACACTCATAGCAAGAGGCATTAGTCTTATCAAATTTAGCTTCACTAGGATTACCTTTACCCTTGAAGCGTCGACCCCTTCTCATCATCCTTCTCACAAAATTCGCCATCTCGGAGGATGAGGAGCCACTGCCATCTTCCTCGGAATCGGACTCGGATTCGGAAGAGGATGAAGATGAAGAGACTTCCTTCTCCTTCTTCTTCTCCTTCTTCTTCTTATTGGATCGGTCCCCTGCAACTAAGGCAATCCCCTTCTCCTTGGGGCCTTTATTAGCCATTTCATGCAATTCCATTTCACAAAACAAATCATCTAACTTAACAATGGATAAATCCTTGGATACTTTGTAGCCATCCACCATGGATGACCATAAAGCATTCCATGAAAATGCTTTTAGCACATACCTCATAAGGTCGCGATTCTCGACCTTTTCATCAATCGAATGAAGCCCATTGATGACTTCCTTGAACTGGCTATGGAGCTCACTTACCGATTTATTTTCCTTCATGGAAAGGTTTTATAATTGGTTGAGAAACAAATCCCTCTTAGCGATTCTTGAATCTCGGGTGCCCTCATGGAGTTCGATGAGCTTGTTCCACAAGTCCTTTACACTTGTGAAAGGACCAACCTTGATGAGTTGGTCTTTGTTCATGCCGCATTGTAGAGTGACAACCGCCTTTGCGTCGGCTTCACTCTTCCGAGTTTGTTCGGCCGTCCACCGCCATGATTCAAGTTCCTTGCCTTCATCATCCTTTGGAGGGGTAAAGCCTGTTGATGCAGTCTGGCCCGGTTGTTGTTTTGGTGTTTGACAATGATTTAAGTTTGGTTGAGCGAATTTGGGTTAAAGTCCTGGTCGGGGACTGGGCATGAAACCCTGGTGAGTGAAGCCAGGTCCTAGCTTGTGAAGCTAGGTTGAAATCCCGGTGAGTGAAGCCGGGTCCTGGTGAGTGAAGCCAGGTGATGGAAATCCTGGTGAGTGAAGCCGGGTCCTGGTGAGTGAAGCCAGGTGATTGAAATCTCGGTGAGTGAAGCCGGGTCCTGGTGAGTGAAGCCAGGTGTTGGAAATCCCGGTGAGTGAAGCCGAGTCCTGGTGAGTAAAGCCAGGTGTTGAAAAGTCCTAATTCGGAAGAGGTGGGTGAAAAGTCCTAGCTTGGAGGGCTAGGTGAAAAGTCCTAGCTTGGAGGGCTAGGTGAAAAGTCCTAACTTGGAGGGTTAGGTGAAAAGTCCCATCTTGGAGAGTTAGGTGAAAAAGTCTTGGCTTGGAGGGTCAGGTGCCTAGCTTGGAGGGCTAGGTTGGATGAAGGTCTAACTCGGAGGGGTTGGGTGAAAAGTCATAGCTTGGAGGGCTAGGTGAAAAGTCCTAGCTTGGAGGGCTAGGTGAAAAGTCCTAACTTGGAGGGTTAGGTGCAAATTCCCAACTTGGAGAGTTATATTGAAAAATCCTTAGCTTGGAGGGCTAAGGTGAATGAAATCCTAGCTTGGAAGGCTAGGTCTGCGTCCCTGGATCGGTCTGGTGACCGATCAGGGAGTTGACACGCTGCTCCTTCGTGGATCGGTCTGGTGACCGATCCAGCGATGTCTGATCGGTCTGGTGAACGATCAGGGAGCGAACAGTAAGTTGAGTTCCCTTGCTAATCAGGTCCAGAACGGTCCGGTGACCGATCAGAGACTTAGGATTTGATTAATGAATCACTGTTCACTCAAGCCTGATTGGTCTGGTGACCGATCAGGCAGGAGCCTGATTGGTCTAGGGACCAATCAGGAGTGTGCAGAAACTGCTGGATCGGTCTGGTGACCGATCAGGCTCCTCCCTGATCGGTCTGGGGACCGATCAGGAGCAGAACTTTAATTCAAATATGCTGTCAGAAGTCTGTTTTCTTTGCCGATTCTCTGATACACTGCTGATATGTTTTGATATGCATTGCTAAGCCTCTGTTGGAGGTGCAGGTAATAGCAGGTGATTCAAACACTCAAGGAGGGTCAATGGGAGGCTTTCCGTTGAGCAGGTTTGGCTGTTTCTCATTCTCAGGTTTCAACGGGCAACTGACGCAGCTGGCGACTGACGGAGGCTCAGCTGGAGAGGAGGTCTTCAGTGGACTGAGTGCTCAGGGAGGTCAGTGGGTTCAGGCTGGCTCAGTGGATGCTGATGAAGCTTATGATGGTGAGCAGAGCTTAAGTGACGAAGCTGGAAGCAGAGGAGCCGAGGCGAACAAGACAGAAACTTGGGAAGTTTGGCTGGGCTGTGTTCGTGCTCTCTGTTGCTTTGTGCTTAAGCGATCTTGTTGCATTCCTGTGAGAGCTTTGTGAGTGTTCCTTCTTGTGTGATCTCCTGTACTCAAGTTCTATCATCCGTGAGATCTGTGGAGAGGTTTCTCCATCGAGAAGGAGGCTCTATCTTATCCGGGTTCACCGGGGCTTGATCTGCCGACGATCAAGGGATCGCCCACCTTACGGGCACGCCAAGGAGTAGGGGCAAGTTATCCCCGAACCTTGTACATCGTTGTGTCGTCTGGTTTGCTCATTTTGTGTTGATTTCTATTCTTCATTTCTGTTTCTGCATCTTGTCTTCCGCTGCTAACATTTAAGTGCAGAAACTTGAAAAGAAAGTGTTTTTGGTGTCTGGCTATATTCACCCCCCCTCTATAGCAATCTCGTTTTCAACAAAGCCCTCCTTCACTGCGAACCAAGTGTTAATGTCCATCTTCAAATAATATTCCATCTTCGATCTCCAATATTGGAAGTCAGCGCCATCGAAGAAGGGAGGTTGGGTGGTGGAAAAACCTTCTCTCAAAGCCATGGATGATAGCTCTTGGTTGTTAATCTGCAAAAACAGAGCCCCAAGCTCTGATACCACTTGTTGGAACCCGGATGGCTAGAGAGGGAGGGGGGGTGAATATAGCCAATCACTTGGACTTTAAACACATATCGAATTTCTGCACTTCACTTTGTTAGTAGCACAGCGGAAGTATGGAAACAGAGTATGCAGAAAAAAAACAGGAAACAAAACAAACTAACACCACTAGCAAGATCGCTAACAAGGAGGGTTTACAAGGTTCGGGGATAACTTGCCCCTACTCCTTGGCGTGCCCTTAAGGTGGGCCATCCCTTGATCGTCGGTAGATCAAGTCCCGGTTAACACCGGATAGAAAGCAACCTCCTTCTCGGTGGAGAAACCTCTCCACAGCGCGTTTCAATTAAGGATATAGTTTTAAGCACAATGAAACACAAGAAAGATCTTACTTAGCACTTAGCAAAGACAAGAACATAGCAGGCTTCTCCAAGCTCCACCCAGCGACGATCTCACGCAAGAATCCCTTTCTCCGTGTCTTCTCGCTGTTAGACTTCAAGCCTCTTGTTCCTTCCTCCAAGTGCTCAAGCAAGGGGTGGTTGCTTATCAGATCTCAACGGCTTGCTCAGGAATGATGGAACAACAAGAACACGAGCACGCAGCAAGCCCCAAGAACTTCACAGCAATACTGATTAGCAGAGTTGTTGAAGACTTCTCGCAACCAGCGCTTAAGTCTTCTCCACACAGCTCCAGGTCATCATCCTACAGCAGCCTCCAGCTGCTCTCCTGCAACCACCAACCACCACTGAGCCCTTCTGGACCTCCTGAGCTTCCCTCAGACCAGCCCCAAACAGCAGCTCCAGCCAGCGCCAGCGCCCGTTGCAACCTGGGATGGAAAACAGACAAACCTGCTCCAAGGAAATACCACCATTGACTCTCCTTGAGTGTTTGAATCCTTCCCTGTCACTTGCAGCTTAATCAGTGGGTTAGAGCAGCATATCAAGCAAGAAATCAAGGATCAGAGATCAGGTGCAGTGTATCAGATATGCTCAGACGCGATCAGAGCGTCTGACAATGTAATTTGAATTAAAGTGATCGGTCACCGGACCGATCCAGGGCTCGTGGGTCGGTCACCAGACCGATCCACCGCTTCGCTGGGACTCCCAGCTCTCGCGGCAACACAAGCCTGATCGGTCACCGGACCGATCAGAGTGAAGCCTGATCGGTCACTCAGACTGATCAGGTTTGATGAACAGTAATCCCGGAAATCAGATCCTAAGTCTTTGATCGGTCACCGGACTGTTCAGGAGCTGATCCGCGGGGGAACTCAACTCACTGTTCACTCCCTGATCGGTCACCAGACCGATCAGGAGTAAGGCAGTGAGGAAGCTACCTGCTCCCTGATCGGTCACCGGACCGATCAGGAGACAAGCAACAAGGCAACAGCCTGCTCCCTGATCGGTCACCAGACCGATCAGACATCTCTGGATCGGTCACCAGACCGATCCACTAAGGAGCAGCGTGCCAACCTCCCTGATCGGTCACCAGACCGTTCCAGGGACGCAGACCTAGCCTTCCAAGCTAGGATTTTTCCATCTAACCCTCCAAGTTGGGACTTTTCACCTAACCCTCCAAGTTAGGACTTTTCACCTAGCCCTCCAAGCTAGGACTTTTCACCCAACCCTTCCGAGTTAGACCTTTTCCACACCTAGCCCTCCAAGCTAGGATTTTTCACCAAACCCTCCAGTTGGGACTTTTCACCTAGCCCTCCAAGCTAGGACTTTTCACCTAGCCCTCCAAGCTAGGACTTTTCACCCAACCTTACGAGTTAGGACTTTTCACCACCTGGCTTCACTCACCGGGATTTCCAACACCTAACCCTCCAGGTTAGGATTTCAATCATCCCATGCCTAATCCCAGATCAAGTCTTAATCATAATCAGAATCATAATCAACCTAAACTAAAATCGGCGTCATCACCAAAACAACAATCAGGGCCAGACTGCATCAACAAAGACGACAATATAGGAGTCTATTTGATTATCCATTCGAGCATATTTGTTGCTAACTTCGATATTGAAAACGTCATCGAATAAATCTAACGTGTAGATACCGTTGCATAAAGTTCCGGTCCCATAAAGAACACCATTTAAAGTTATGTAACAGCAATTGTTACTAAAAGTTAAATGATAACTCTTTTCATTCAAGCATGAAATAGATACAATGTTCTTTATTAATGAAGGAACAAAATAGCAATTATCCAATTCTAAGACAAGTCCAGTAGGGAGCTTTAGCAAATATGTTCCGATGGCAACAACAGCAATCATTGCTCCATTTCCAACTCGCAAATTTGCTTCTCCCTTGACGAGTCTTCTTCTATTCCTTAGCCCCTGTATGCCATTACATATATGTGAGCTACACCCAGTATCAAGTACCCATGTGTCCGAGAAAATAGAGTGACATTCAATAACGAAGATACCTGAAGAGGATGGGGCATCGGATGCCTTCTTCTTCAAGGACTCAAGATAAACCTTGCAGTTTCTTCGCCAGTGGCCCTCCTTGCCGCAGTGATGGCAAGTGGCTTTTGGTGCCTTTTCAATCTTTTTGGCCCTTTTCTTCCATCCCTTATTTTGTTCTTTGGGCTTCCTCTTAGAGCCTTTCTTTGAGGAACCAACTAACAGTACCGTCTTCTGATCCTGCTTTACAGAAGGCTCTACAGTCTTCAGCAGGTTAAGCAACTCAGGAATGGTAGTCTCTAGTTTGTTCATCCGATAGTTCATCACAAATTGTGAGTAACACTTGGGCAAACAATGCAGAATTAAGTCAATACTTAGTTCGTGATCCATTGCAAATCCGAGTGTGCTTAGTCGCTCAATGTACCCCAACATCTTCAACATAAACTGTAAGACAGAAGTGCCTTCCTGCATCTTAGAGGTGAAGAGGAGTTTGGAGACCTCAAACCTTTCGGATCTCACCTGCTCGTGAAATAACTCATGAAGATGGAAGACGATGGTATGAGCATCCATATGCTCATGCTGCTTTTGTAGCTCAGGTACCATAGCGGCCAGCATGATGCAACTCGCAAGTTCAGAATCGACCACATGTTTCTGATAGGCCAATAACTAGTCTGGAGTTGCATCTTCAGGAGGATGGTTGGGAAGTTGTTCTTCAAGGACATAAGCAAGCTTTTCTACCTTGAGGACTATCCTCAGGTTTCGAAGCCAGTCCATGAAGTTTGGCCCAGTCAGCTTATTAGTGTCCAAAATAGAACGCAAATTCAGAGAAGACATGATCAGGTGATTATCCTAGAAATACTAATTGAGGTTATGTGATGAGAATGATAAAGAATGCATCAATATACATTAATTAAATTCTATTTATTTTTCGAATTGAATAACCCTTTTTATCAATTTGGGAGATCGTAGGAACATCTCCAAATAGGTTGATATCCAACCATAGATAAGAACAACCATGGCTAGAGTCCATCAAGTTATTCTTAGCTATGAAGGTAGGTAATTATACCGATTACATATTATATATATGTAACTATCACATTATGCTATCAACTAATTGAATGTTTGCATAAATTATTGGGTTGTTAACTCATTAACAAGTATGCAACAATATACATAGCACCCAACTGCACCTCTCTTTACATCGACCTTGGTTGTGGCACAACAAATCGATGCTCCAAGCTTAAGGCTGACCCATTAATCAAGAAATAGTTTTAATATGGTTGGAGCTCATTCAACCATTTAGTCAGGCTTGGATGTGTCCAACAACTAAAACTAAGGATTGACCTCTGACTCCAACTATATTAATCATAAACTAATTCCATGGTTTGAACATGTTGAGGTTCAAGCAGGGCATGGATGTGCCCATCAACCCAAATGAGAAACAAAACTCCGGTTCTAACCATATTAATGGAAGGTGTTGGCCTTAATATTTTGTAAGGGGTTATGGGTCTCATCCTTTTCTTTTATGCACATTCATGACATATAATTATGTCATGTTCTAACGATTTCCTTAATAAAGTATGTATGTGACTTAATTTATCAAGTCTCATTAATTGAATTAGGAATCGGATTTCCTAATTCTAATTTCATACTTTATTCAAGGATTTGTTTTGGGAAACAATTTCCTAAATTATCATAATCAATTTCGGAAATAATATGTTTAAGACTTTGATTTCTCTAAATCAAATCTTATTAAATTAAGAGACAGATTCCCTTAATTCAACCACATATTATTTTCATGAAAATCTTATTTAAGGAAATATACTCTATAGGAAATAATTTATCTAATTAATTTTGGAGACAATAATATATAAGAGCATCACCTCATAAATCAAATAAGGAAATTATCGTTTGAGAATCGCCTCAAAAATTTCCAAGATTTGATCACATATTTTATTTATGGAAAATTAATATCAATAACTTAATTTGGACGACTCCCCGAGGCTCAATCCAAATTAAACATTTGACAGCTTAAATTCAATTTAGGAAATTTAATTATAACAACTAACTTTAAATTGGACGGCTCCCTGACGGACCCAAAATAGGCTGTCACGAAATGTGTGGGTCTCAAGTTTAGATATTTATATGAAAGCTGGAAACCCTTTTTGCAATCACAGAATGAGAATGTAGTAAAGGGGCCACAGGTCGTATTTTTCCTAGGGCTAGTTGACGTTGTGTGATTCGAGCTTGTATTTATGTGTCGTTGATAATTTTGGGTTTCAAATAAATATTTGGGTTTTAGGGTTGCAATTCTGTAATGAAAACGCAATGTAAGGCAAAGGAACTTAACTACGCAACTTAACTAGACAATTGATGAACCTAACAAATAAACAACTCAATCAAGGCACTTAAACAATTTTGGAAAACCAATCTAATCTCAAATGCGAAACAAAGGCTAAGCAAAGGAATGAAGGCAGTGATGGCAATTTCGGAAGCAAACAATTTAATACAATTGCTAACTATGAAATTCAGAACTTAAACTACAAACAACTCAACATAAACTAGATGCAATTTTGATGGAAGCAAGCAAATGCAAGGGAATGTTCAGAAATGGCCAATTGCAATGCTAGATGATTTCAAGCTATAAAACACACTAAAAATTGTGGCTACTTGATACCAAACAATGCCAAAGCTGCCTCTTGATACAAAGTGTAAAATTTCAGCACTTGGCACGCAAAAGAGGAAAAACTAATGGACTGCAATTAATCCTAACTGAAACACTACCAACTGATGTAAACCAAATGGAATTGAAGCACTAAATCAACTGCAAAATTCAGAAGTAATTAATACAGGAACAAATGAATGCTGAGCAAAAATCTGGAGCCCAATCTGATACGCAGAAGTGAGCCAAGTTCAGAAATGCAATGCTGAGAAAACAGACTTGAACTCAGAAATGCAGCTATAAATCCGGAACATAACAAGCAATTTAGCTAAATGCGAGATCGCCAATCTAATTTCAGAAAAGAGTCAAGTGAGCTGATACTTCACTCAATACCAATTCAGTCACTACAAACTACAATTTGCAGAAATAAAATTGACTTTCAGATTTTGAAACCAGTTTGCACAAACTGATTCGCAGAATTGAATGCCAAATGCTATGGAAATGAAACAACTACAATGTGAATTCAATAGCTCACCAATGTTCGTGATTCTCAATTCAGAAACTTTAAGTTAAAATTCAGAACACAAACTGGCACGCAAAGGGAAATTTGGAAGATAATGTTAAACCTGTGAGGCAACCACAAAGAAGACTCAACCCACTTATTTTGGATGTTGTAAAGAAAGAGGTGACTCGACTTCTACAGGCAGGTATCATTTACCCTATTTCTGACAGACAGTGGGTTAGTCCTATTCATGTGGTGCCCAAGAAATCTGGAGTGACCGTGGTGGTGGATGAAAGCAATGAACTAGTGCCCACCAGAGTTAAGAATTCCTGGAGAGTCTGCATTGATTACAGGAAGCTCAACAAGGTCACAAGGAAAGATCACTTCCCTTTACCTTTCATTGATCAGATGCTTGAGAGACTGGCAGGGAAGTCGCACTATTGTTTTTTGGATGGATTTTCAGGCTATTTTCAGATTTGCATAGATCCAGAGGACCAGGAGAAGACTACCTTCACTTGCCCCTTTGGCACATTTGCCTATAGACGTATGCCCTTCGGACTCTGCAATGCGCCCGGTACCTTTCAGAGATGCATGGTGAGTATATTCGGTGAGTTGCTAGAGGACTGTATGGAGGTATTCATGGATGATTTTTCAGTTTATGGCACGTCTTTTGATTCATGCTTAAATAACTTGTCTAGGGTTTTACATCGTTGCATTGAAACTAACCTTGTTCTTAATTTTGAGAAATGCCACTTTATGGTAGAGCACGGGATAGTACTTGGACACATAGTCTCTCGGAAAGGTATTGAGGTAGATCCTGCTAAAATCAGTGTAATTTCTTCTTTATCTTACCCCGTATGCGTACGGGATGTTCGTGCTTTTCTTGGACATGCAGGATTTTACCGCAGATTTATTAGAGACTTCAGCTTGATTGCTCGACCCTTGACACGACGTTTGCAGAAGGATGTTGAGTTTCACTTTGATGAAAAATGCAAGGAAGCTTTTCATAGACTCAGGGAGACTCTTACCTCAGCTCCTATTATTACATCACCTGACTGAACTCTACCTTTTGAATTAATGTGTGATGCTTCTAATTTTGCAGTGGGAGCTGTTTTAGCACAGAGGGTAGATGGAGCACCACATGTCATTTGCTACGCCTCCAAAACCCTAGATGCCGCCCAAGCCAACTACACCACGACTGAAAAGGAGCTTCTTGCCATTGTTTTTGCTTTAGATAGATTCAGATCTTATTTATTGTGCTCACATGTCATTATTTTTTCTGATCATGCAGCTCTCAAATACTTATTGAAAAAGCCTGATGCAAAAGCCAGATTGATCAGATGGATGCTCCTACTCCAAGAATTTGACCTGGAGATCAGAGATAGAAGTGGAAAAGAGAACTTAGTTGCAGATCATTTGAGCAGACTTGAAGGAGATGGATCTCCTACCACCATTGATGATGATTTCAGAGATGAGCACTTGATTTCAGTGCATGGTGAGACACCGTGGTATGCAGACCTAGTTAACTTTCTTGTTGCACATGTATTTCCCACTCAATTTTCGAAAGCTCAAAAAGATAAATTAAAAAGTGATACAAAGTTTTATGTGTGGGATGATCCTTATCTGTGGAAATTTTGTAATGACCAAATAATTAGGAGATGCATACTCGATCATGAGTTTACTTCTGTCCTGACTTTTTGTCATTCATCAGCTTGTGGGGGGCATTTTGGACCCCAAAGGACTGCTAGGAAAGTATTAGAGTGTGGATTATACTGGCCCACCCTTTTTCATGATTCACATGTTTTTTATAAAAATTGTGATAGATGTCAGTGAACTGGGAACATAGGAGCGAGACATGAGATGCCCCAGCATGTTATACTTTATTGTGAGATTTTTGATGTTTGGGGGATAGATTTTATGGGACCTTTTCCTGCATCTTATGGCTATCTGTATATTTTACTTGCTGTGGATTATGTTTCAAAATGGGTGGAGGCCATTCCCTCCAAGACTGATGATTCTTCTGTTGTTTGTAGTTTTGTTAGGTCACACATTTTCTGCAGGTTTGGAATTCCAAGAGCAATAATCAGTGACCAAGGATCTCATTTCTGCAACAAACACATGAAGGCACTGCTGAGCAAATATGGGGTGGTTCATAAAATCTCTACATCCTATCATCCCCAAACAAATGGACAGGCTGAAATTTCCAACAGAGAGATAAAATCCATTCTAGAGAAGACAGTTGGGCCCACTAGAAAAGACTGGAGCAAGAGGCTAGATGACGCACTCTGGGCCTACAGGACAGCATATAAGACACCGATTGGCATGTCGCCCTACCGCCTGGTTTATGGTAAGGCTTGTCACCTCCCTGTGGAAATAGAGCACAAGGCGTATTGGGCGGTGAAAGCTTGCAATTTCGATGCTACCAAGGTGGGAGATGAAAGAAAATTGCATCTTCAAGAACTTGAAGAAATTCGGCTAGAGGCATTCGAAAATTCAAGGATTTATAAAGAAAAGACCAAGAATTTCCATGACAAGCACATTGTGAAAAAGGACTTCCAAATCGGCGACAAGGTTTTATTGTATAAATCAAGGCTCAAATTGATAAGAGGTAAGTTGAGGTCAAGGTGGGAAGGTCCATTCATTATAACTGACATTTTTCCCTATGGAGTTGTTGAAATTAGGGACGAAGCTAATGGAGTTGTGTGGAAAGTAAATGGACACCGGCTCAAGAAGTATTTTGAAGAACTAAAGGAGCTAGAGGTGGAGGATGTATACATTGAGGACGCCATCTACCCAACTTAAGGGGGGTTCACTTTCTCTACATTTACATTCCATTGTACATATCATTTTTCATAGTTTTAGGAATAAATTCTTTCTCTTTTTGGAGTAAGTAGTTGATAATAATTTCTTAGGGTACATAACATGAATAAATAAACTTTGTAAATACCATGCTATGTCTTTTAGCACTTTTGCTCTTAGTGAATAAATGTATCCCTCTAGGTTATCTCCATAGCATTTTAGAGTCTTTTGGAAAATAAATTAAATTTGGTTGTAAAAACTTAGGTTTGAGCTAATGGATGAATTCTTGGATGCTTGAGTACTATTTAGCTTTAGATTCTTAATTGAAGAATTGAGATGAATTATTTTTGCCTAGTGAGATTTAGCCTTATCTTTGTGACACACATATGTTATTGTGCTCTAGAACTTGCCTAGGTTCTATCAAAATCATATTTCAATAATTGGATTACATCTATAGAGACTAATCACTTTGTTTACCTGTCCATATCAATTTTGGCAAAAATCATGTTCAATCCATTTGTCTTTACTCATTTCCTACTCTTAACCCCACTTTTCTATGGGCTTGTTTGTTTGGAATGTTTCTAATGCTATTTTGCCCAAGACGGACAAAGATTTAAGTGTGGGGGAGTGACTAAAGTTTTGGATGTATTTCATGTCTAAAAGAAAATTTTTTTGCCCAGTTGAAGACAAAAGGTGCCAAGTGAGTTGAAGCAAGTGGAGAATCTAGAGTCTTTATCATACTTTAAAGATCCAAGCTTACATGGTCAAGCTCAAATTGGTTGATGAAGAAGAAATTGTGTGCCAAGGACTAAGTGGCACGCAAATGCAGTTATGTAAAGGAAAATCAGAGCTCTGAAGACTGAGCAAGGCTGAAAAATCAGGAAAGAAGCTGAAAAATCTGAATTGCAGCAAAAGGAGAGCTGCTGTGGGCAGTTAACAAATGTAAGGAAGAATCTGAGAAAGGCTGAACACAAGCTGAGAGCAAACAAAAGATGAAATCAGCAATACCTTTTTGTGCAGTTTGTATCAAGATGAGCTGGATTTAATTTTTCAAGGCTGTAAACTCTGCATTAAGACTGATTAAGAAGGCTGAAGAAATCTGAACAGCATGGAAAGGTTGCTGCCGAGTGTTGAATTTGGAGCTACTGAAATTAAACAAACTGAATTCAAGGGAAGACTGAGCAAAGTGCTGAAAAATTCAGGAAGAGCAGTGGCCTAGGAGAGTATTCAAAGATGGAATCTTAAATGCAAAGAACCCATAGAAGATCAAATCAAATTTCTGCCACAAGACACAGTTTAGTATCATATCAAACTACAATTTTGATTTTGGAAAGCAGTGAGGGAGTGCCGAAATCAAAGGGAGCACTTATGAAGAAAATTTTGAAATGAAGAAAAGATATGACACGCAAATAGCAGAAAATCTGTGCTAAAAGTGAAGGAAATTGGATGAGATGAAAACCGAAGAAGGAAGGAAAAATTCAGTGCCAAATTATACTATCAATAGATGCAAGTCCTAATTGATACCAATTGTTTGAGAGATCAGAGAATCTGAAATGCAGCTTTACAGAATTAAGAAGGCTGATGAAGTTGGAATTAAAGCTGAGAAGAAGCTGAGTGAGGACTGATAAAAAGCAGAAAAAAAAATTCCGGAACTGCCCAAAAGCTGAACTGCATTCCATTTGAAAAACCAATGTATCTGAAGTTGAAGGTGCACATTCAATTTCAGATCTAAGAAGAACCAATGGATGCTAGAATATTCGAAGCTGAGAAAATGCAGTGAAGAAGAGGGGCTGAATTCAATGTGCTGATTTGAATTTCGAATGGAACCCTTGACTTCTCCACTACTATTTGAAGCAAGTGCTCTTGATGTTAATTGTTGGAGAAATCAGCGACTTGAAAAGCTGCCACCTTGGATGCTGAACTTGAAACAGGAGGAAATTCTGAGCTGCCGAAAGGATATAAGAAGCTGGAAAAATCAGTGAAGTGCTATTGTATGGGCTGGTGCAGTGCAGAAATTGAAGTGCAGAGGAATTGAGTTGGAATTAATGAGGTTGCTGCAAAGAATGCTGAAAAGGACTCAGAACAAACCCACTCGAAGCCCAAGAGGTTTTGGAGAGCAGCAAGTTGATAATTAAGCTGAAAATTCAGTTATGAAAGGAGGAAAACCAATAGAAATGCTATGAAGGCAGTTTGTACCAACTTGCAACCTAATTTGAGTTTTTGAGGCTATAAATCAAGGCAGTAGGTATAGGAATGTATCTGAAATTGTTAGGCACCTACACTGCTGATCAAAGTAGAAAGAAATGTAGTTGATTGGATTTTTCAGGGCAAGAACAGAAAAAGAAAGAAAATTTGCAGAAATTGAATGGCACACAGCTGGGATCAACCTTTCCATCTCTATTTGATGCTAACTGCCCACCAAAAAAATGCAGAAGTTTGCAAGGTATAAGAAGAACCAATGGATGCTAGAATCTGATGCAGGAAGATGCAAGAAAAATTCGAAACAACTGCTGATCAGAATAGAAAGTGAAGAGGCTGAAATCGAACTTGTTGAGCAGAATTTTGAGTGGAATTCTTTAAGTGCTCAACTACTTTTAGATGCCAACTGATATGAAGAAATTGGAGTTTTGCAAGATCTGAAAGGCTCCATTAGAAGATTAAGAGCAGGAAACAAAAAGAGAAGGAAAACAGTTTGAAAAAAAAAGAGCAAAAACAAAGATGACACATAATTGAGTTGGCACTATTAAATCATTGAAGTTTCTCTTATCCGAATCAAAAGTTTTGCTCCGTTACATTCTGAATTTACTAGAGAGAAAAGAAAAGAGGAAAAATCAGGAAAGAAGATGGAGAAAGAAATTTGGCACGCAAGGTGGAAGTTGGCACATTGAGATTAATAGGGTTTTATTCATCCAAGTCGAGGTCATTGTTTAAGATTAACTCCACCACATTTTTGATATCACTAGAGGACTGACAAGAGGGGCAAAGCACATTGGAAACATCTTTGAGCACCCAAGTCTTCCACTTTATCGATTTTTCTATTTTCTTAGCTTTTATTCCATTTCTTACCATTTTCCATGATTTCATTTGTTTTTATAGATGTGAATCCTAATCATGATTAATGGTGGAGAGTAGATAATAAGCAAGCCTATGATAGTGCAAGAAGCATGTGTGTTTGAGTGAGCTCCACTTTCATCATCTACTTAGAATTTAAGGAGAGAGCCACCAAAAATTTTCCATGAAAGGCTAGTGAATTAGATTCATCTCAATGACTCATGATGGATGAAAAGGCTAAGTTGTTGATTTAAGGACAAGATACTAGTCCATAGTGCTTAGACTTTTGAGAATTGACAACCTTAGGTAATTTCTTTTCATTTGCTTCTAATTATGCTTAAGAAAATCTAGGGGATACATACTTAGTAGTTTCGCGAGACGCTCAAGGTTAAGTGTGGGGGAGTTGATAGATATCAACTTGTTGATTATTTTAATTGTTAAAATCCATGTTTGACCTATGTTTTTATTGCTTAATTGTGAAATTACCCTAGGTTTTAGAATTTACTCTTATTTTGGACTTAATTGCAAAATTACACATATTTGGAATAATTGGCCACTAAATTTTGGATCTATTTTTTGTAGGCATCAAAGGTTCAGGGACTTAGGGCATACTGGGTCAAACTTGAGTCGGATGTGAACCGGATCGAATTATCAAGCTTACAATTAATCTGGGCCGTCCGATTCAAAAGCGGCTAGATCTGAGCCATCCGGGACAATCTGAAGCAATCCGAGCTAGGGTTAGGGTTGATCAAGCACTATGATCAAGATCTGAAGGTTTCATCTCAATCAGAGCTCAATCAACCGTTGGATCAAGCTCGGAGGTCTCTAGATCGTCCATTCAAAGACTAAGTTGATCTGAACCATCCGTTGCAAATCTGGAGGATCCGAGCTACCACGAGGCAGATCCTGACCCCAGATCATCATCATCAAAGTTTGGCTCAAATTAGAGCAAGATCAGCCGTTGGATTTTCTCAAATCAATCACAGCCGTCCATTTCTGATTACTTAAGGAAAAATTGTCGCAGCTTCCCCTTCATCGCGTCTTCGCCGCAACAGTAGAGTTCTTCAGTTCTTCATCGTGTTCTTCCATTTTTTCATCCAATCGAAGGCGTGATCCCTCAATCCATCATCAGAGCAGGGGCTAGGTCAGTGAAGAGAGTCTCAGTGAAGTTTTCGGATTGGTTTTGCTCAATAGCAAGGCTGCGTGAGGTTTCAGCAGCCTTGTTACTCGAATTCAGCAAGCTCAGCTGTGCTCCATCGCCACTGCATCCGAGCCATCCAGAGGGGTTCCCTGGAAGGTTTCGGTCATTCCCTAATCCCAATCGCAAGCCACCACAGTGAGTTTGAAGAATTCGGAAGCAAATTTCAGCTTGAGCAGGATTTGATCTGATTCGGTAGCAGAGATAGCTCCTTACTGATTTATTGAGCTTGCGGGTCCGAGGTTCTCCCTTGATTGACGACCAAGGAGCTCTTGAGTTGGAGAAGGGTTGAGGAGTAGCTTAGATAATTTAGTTTCATTGTGTTTGTAGCTGTAATTTCATTTCTGCCGAATCTATTTTGTTTCTGCAATTAGATCAGCTGCATCGATTTGGTTTTCTGAATAGTTAAGCTTAATTAGGTTGTTAATCTTTAAGTTAAGTAGTTTAGAAGCTTGTTTAGTGAAAAATAGATCAAATTACAGTTTGTTTTCTGTTAACAGCTTGCGTGCCAATTCCATTAGCTTCGTATCAGAATTTTCCTGCAATTGCATTTCAGTTTCAGAATTTTTCAGTTTGGTTCACTTTTAGTGAGCTAATTTAGTTGGTCTAAGTTTGTTTAGACTTTAGTTTCATTCCTGAATCCTATTTAGCTTTGATAACTCGAAATTTCAAATCGTTTCCCACTTGAATCATTGCGTATCAAAATCTGTCCTGTTTTTTTTCTGCTACATTGTGTGTCTGAAATTGCCATTTCTGATCATCCGATTGGGAAATCTGAGTTATTGTTTTCTAGTCAATTGTTTCTGAATTGGCACTTGATTTGTTTGCCTCAGTTGCATTTGCTTTACATCAGCTTGTAGTGTTGCAATTGGCATGATTTTTAGCATATAATTTCCTTGTTTGCGTGCCAAATTGGGTGAATTCCTGCCATTTGTATCAAGAGGCAGCTGTGGCATTGTTTGATATCAAATAGCCATGATTTTTAGTGTGTTTTATAGCTTGAAATAATCTAGCATTGTCTTGTGCCGATTCTGAACAGTTCCTAGCCTTGTTTGTTTCCAAGTCTTGTAGCTACTTAAGGTTTGTTGCTTGTGCAAATTTCGAATTTCCTTTGCATTGATTTGTTGCAAGCTTGTTTGTTTCCAAAAACTCCTATAACTGCTTTTACTTCATTGTATAGCAGTTCTTTTGATTTTGTTGAAACCAGAAATTAGTTCCCAAAAATTTGGTAAGTGTTTGATTAGGTTTCCATTAGGTTGAATATTAAGTGTCATCTCTTTGTTTAGTTCATGAGTTGAGTTCTCTATTTTTCATTGTGTTTTCATATCTGAATTATAACCCAAAATCCAATTACTTATTTGAAACCCAAAAACACAAATGACACATAAATACAAGTTCGAATCAAACACGACAACTAGCCCCGAGAAAAATACGACCTGTGGCCCCTTTGCTACTTTTTCATATTTTGATTGCAAAAAGGGTTTCCAGCTTTCATTTATAAATATCTAAATTTGAGACCCACATTCGTGACACATAGTTTGGGTTCATCAGCGCCCCCGTGCTCCCAGGCGCCCCCAGTGTCCAGGGCACCCCTGGCTCAAGCCAACGAAGTGGATAAAGCTTATCCAGCCGAGAAGCCAGCGGATCCAGTCAACGCGGGCGCCCCTAGCGTCCCGGGCGTCCCCACAGTCATCTCTCAGCCCTATTCGAGTGGGATAAGGGCTGACCGAGATTTGCTCGGATCAGGTGACACGTGGGGGGGCGCCCCCAACGTTCAGGGCGCCCCGGGAGGATATGAAAAGCCCCTCGACCCCAAGGCTTTGTACAACAAGTTTTCCAACGCCAACACGCTCTTCAAATCACGCGCTCTGCTCCAGAAATCCTTCATCTCGAGATTCTAGCGCCGGCGACGACTCTACGCACCGAAGAACGATCTACACCGGGCGTCGGTAACGAAGAGTCAATTGTTAATTATATTCTTACGACACTTACTACTGTACAACTGTTTGTAAGATTTTACGCACATATAGAATTGCCCCCAGTAAACGGTCAACGACCGGGGGCCTTGGAGTAGGAGCCAACCGCGACTCCGAACCAAGTAAAATCTTGGTGTTTGTGTTTTGGTTTTGTGGTCTTTTAGTTTTAATTTTTCCGCTGTGCATACTCTCTCTAAATCTGAAACGACTTACGATATTCTCCCCCCCCCTCTATCGTTTTCTCTCGATCCAACAGATTCAAGTAGCAGATTTGGTATTTTTACCAAAAGTGTCAACTTTAATGCTGATAATAATTCTAATGCAGCAAATCGTGCGATTTCCAAAACCAATGTTGAGAAGGTTTTTACAATACAAATAGCAGCTACCTGAGAAGATGAACAAAGAAGTGATGTGGAAGAATAAGACAGTGAGAATGACTGAGAAAAAAAAAGAGAAGAGGAAAAAACAAAAACAGACACACTCAAGCTGCCACTGGTTGGAAGTGGGATTCGTTGGCTGCAGATAACTAAAGAAAAGGACTGAGAAGTTGAAAAGATTGTTGAAACAACAGCTAAAAAAAAAGAAGGAAAAAACAGAACAGCAGAAAAAAAAAAAGAAAAGAAAAAAAAGAAAAAGAAAAGAGCATGAAGTGGAAGTCAGGTGTTGGATTAGATTTCTGAATTGGAAGATGTGAACAAGGAGCTAGTTGGATTTAAGATGTAGTTATTGATTGAAAAGAAGTGAATGGCAGAAACAGTTTCAGACTCTACTCAGTTTCAGACTCTGATCGACCTCTGATCAGTCTCCAGACCGATCAGGGAAGTGTCTGATCGGTCACCGTGACTAATCAGAAGAAAGCCAGAACAATCAGAAGAAAGCCAGAATGATTAGAAGAAATCCAGAATGATCAAAGGAAGAGTCTGATCGGTCTCTTGACCGATCAAGAGGAGTCTGATCGGTCTCTTGACTGATCAGCAGAGGTTGAATCACTCAATTCATTAATTTCAGAGTCACTGCCTGTCCCTGCTCAATTTTAAGTTCTGATTTCTGCAGAAAAAGGGGTAAAGTTCATCTAGTGACATTCTTTAGTATCCAAGTCTTCCACCTTCTTAAAATTTTCATCTACTAAACTTCTATTTCATTCTTATCTTCCATAATTCCTTAATTTGTTCAAATGAGCCTTTATAGGTGTGGATTCAACTCAAGAATGATGGTGGAGAGTAGAGCATAAGTAAGATTATGGTAGTGCAAGAAACATGATGTATTTGAGTGAGCTCCGCTTTCATCAAAAATGTAGAACGTAGGAAGAGAGCCACCAAAAATTTCCTTGAGAGGATTTGTGAGTTTAATTCATCTCAATTAGTCATGAAGGATGAAGTATACTTTGTTGTTGACTAAGGACAAGACTCTAGTCCATTGAGTTTAGATTTTTGAGAATTGACAACCCTAGGTAATTTCCTTTCAATTGCTTCTAACTATAATTGAGAATAATCTAGGGGGTACATTATTAGTTCACTAGTGGTTTGTGCGAGACGCCCAAGAGAAAGTGTGGGGGAGTTGATAATTACCCTTTTGTAAATCAAATTAAGCTCTCAAACGCATATTTTGATCATTTTTAGATGTTTAATCTTATATTTACACTAGGTCCATGAGTTATTTCTATTTTAGCTTTTGATTGCAAATCTTTTTATATTTGAAATGTTTTGGCATTAAATTTGAATCTAATTTTGTAGGCTTCGAGTGATCATGGACCTAGGTCAGATTGGATCAAACTTGAGTTAAGGCTTGGCTTCAATCAAGAGTATCAAGAGATGGATAATTGTGAGTCGTCCAATCAAGAAATGGGGGATCTGAGCCATCTGTCATTTTCTGATCAATCCAAGCTCAAGGTAGAGTAAATCAAGACCATAAATCAAGATCTGAAGTTTTGGTCCAAATCAGAAGTCATCCAGCCGTTGGATCAAGCTCAAGAGGAGTCTAAGCCATTCATTCAAAAGGAAGGGTAATCTGAGCCATCCGTTGCAGATCTGATCGATACAAGCTAAGGAGAAGCAGATCCTGACCATTGATGGAGATCTGGAAGGTTGGACTCAATCCGAGATGATTTGACCATTGGATGAAGCGAGGATGATCACAGTCGTTCATTTTGAATTGGAATTAAGTAAAAATCAGAAACTTCTCCGCCCGAGCTCAGTCGTCGCGAGTTCTTCAGTTCTTCATCGTTTTCGCAACTTTTCTTCTCCGATCGCGCGCGGCCAACATCAGATCCAGTTTCCTTTCAAGTCCTCGAATCATCGGGATCAATTCTCCGTGAGGTTTGCAAACCAATTTTGTCGCTGAGAGGAGCCCAGGTGAGGGTTTCACCAGTGTTCTGCTTCTCCTGGTCAATACCTGTTTGATCGCCGATATTCATCAATCAGAGCATTCAGAGGGGTTCTCTGAAGGGTTCTGAGGGTTCCTGAGCCACAATTGTCATCCAACTCATCAAGAAGGAGGAGATCGGAAGAAGATTCAGCTAGAACACCAATCTGCAACTAAACTGCTCACGGAAGTCAATTCTCGGCTGATTTGTCGAGCTAGAGGGTTTCTAGTTGGTTCTTGTGTGACGGCAAGAAGGATCTTGGATTAAAGGGATGGATCAGATGTCAATTTTCTGCAACTTTCATTTCTGAATTCTTGTTTCCTTAGCTGTTTCAGTGTGTATCCGTTTTTATCAGTATCTGATCGATCTGTTTGACCGATCAGGCTCGTATCTGATCGGTCTCTTGACCGATCAGGAAGAGGTCAGCTATACTTCAACCCTGTTCTTTAGTAAGATTTGTTTCAGACTTTTAAATTTTGCAAATTAGCTACAGATTTCTTGCATTCAATTTTAGTCCTTGAAATTTATTCTGATTTGCTTAGTTTTTCAAATAGGATAAGTTTAGTTTCCTTGTTTCAGTTTTCAAATAGGGATAGTTTGTTTCATTCATTCTGTTTCCGTCTATAATTTCATTCCTTATCACAAAACAAAACCCCCATCTTACTTGAAAACCCAAAACATAGAAAACGACAAAATCTAGCTTAAATTAAGCAATCTTAACTAGTCCTTGGAAAAAATACGACTTGAGGCCCCTATACTACACTTAGTTTTGTGAGCTAAGGGTTTTCAACTTATAAATTCAAATTTGAGGCTCATTGTGACACTGATTGTGGGCACCATTCAGTGAGCCGTGTTCCCGTCCCACAGTAATAACTGACTTATCCTATGAATCTCATTCGTACACCCTTACGTCTCATCACAGTTACACCATATCCCTCGTACAAGATTCTTGGTACCTCCCTATCCTTTGTCCAACATCCTGTCCAGTTCGCCGACCGACTGGTCGGTCAGGCAACCAAACACCTGCTTAAAAGGAGAGAAGGGAGCCTTCAGAGTGATAATCTTGGGCCATATAAACCCCCAACCACCCGATGGCAGTCGACTGGTTGGAAGAATATGTCGGTCGGAAGAATACAGGACCCCTGTGGATCGGCCCGGCCATCGGGACTATCCGAGGGGTTCTTGATCCCCAGGCCGACTGGCCTCTTGCTAGACGAACCTCCTAACCTACCGCCTCGTGCTGGCCGACCGGCTGGCTAACTGGCTCACCATGGCTTGACCTTCGACGAACCTAACGGGAACCTTATATCAGCCGACTGGCCGATTGATTGTCATGCTGTCATCCCGACCCTATGTTTGACTCCTCGCATCCTTGTTAGTCATAGAAAAATGCCTAGTCGCCCCAACCGGATCATAATCCTTCCCGTTGAGTCTAGTCGAAGGAGGCGACGAGTCCGACTAACTGGACTGCCCGGCTGGGAGTCTTTCGCGTGGCTGACTGAACCATATCTCTGGAATGGTGGGCTCATTAACGCCGCCACCTTGCATGTTTGAGCGTATCACGGTAATGATGAGGTGCATCTTCTCCATCCTATTGCACATTAACATTCTTACAACGCGTCCATTTCCGACCGACCGAGTCAGGAGACAAGGCATCGGGTGTTAAAGGCCACGTGTGTTGTTTGTGGCGGTTTCCCAAGAATATCTTCTTGGCGGGAAACCGACGGTTAGGATTCGATCCCACCTTTTTCCTGAGAGCATCGAGTCACTCTTGTGCTCCTGGCCCTCATATAAATAGCCCCCCCCCCCCCTCGAGTTTGACTGAGCCTCATTTGCTCCTTCCACTTCTTCCTTCCTCCAATTGCTCTACGGCCCTGGCGATCCCCCAATTTTGGCGGGCAACGATTTTCGGTGATACCAACGTCAAGACTTTCCTCAGGTTAGTCATCCGATCAGTAACTCCAATTAGATTCTTTCTTTTCTTTCATGTTTAATCCAAGTGAGTCATACCTATTCGCTCGGATTTTCTTTTTCTTTCTTCTTTATCAAGTCCATGACCGCGCCGAGGCCTGTCCCTGTCCTATGGTATACCACAACCATTTTGACCATGAGCAGTCAGGACTTCAATACTCTTCGAGCAAAGTATCGGGTCCCAGCTAACTATCACTTAGTCATCCTGAACAGTCTGGATCGACCCCATCTACCTCCGCTTGGTTTCTTAACTATTTTTAAGGGCCAATTTTTGGGCGGGCTAAGGTTCCCCCTTCACCTCTTCCTTGTCGAAGTCTACAAATATTTTCAAATTCTCCTCTCCCAGTTGGCACCTAACGCCATTCGTATCCTGTGTGGCACGATTATCATCTTCACTCTGTATCGTACTCCGCTTGAACCCGAATCTTCCATTACTCCTATTACTCTAAGAAACAAGAGCCCGAGAACTTTTTCTTCCCAGCCTGAGCCAAATCTGCCTTCCTTGACAAGATCCCCTCCTCGAACAAGGCTGGAAGAACCACTACCTGTTCATCAACATCACTCTTGCACTCAACTAGCTGACCACTTGGATCGAATATCTGCCCGCCCAACCGGTGGTGTGCAAGAATTACCGCTCAGAACCAGCCTTCCAACTGGCCTTCTTGAGGATTGGGGGTCTCTGCTTCCCCGGAGTTCACCCACTCAATGAGGCTATGTTATACATCTTCGGGCTGAGCCAGACCTCGATTGCTCTACCCATCTCTTTTGGTGAATTTTTTATTTTCAAGTTGAATATTTTAGTGCTAACTAAGATCTTTCTTGTCTTGTAGCTCAGACGATGTATGATGTGGGACATTGCCCTCGAAGAAGTGCTCGGCTTGGAAGACACCGAGCTGGAAGCCCGGGTAGTAGTCGAGTTGGCTAAGAGGAAGGTTCTCCCCGTCAACATGGCGGCGGCTGCTGATATCAATGAGGGGGTCCTAGCTGGTGAGTCGTTTGCTCCGCCGATTGATCTTGATGTAGAGGTGGAGGAGATGCCGGCTCAATTGCAGACCTGGAAGAGGCGCCGCCCAGATGCTCCCCACATTCCCCTATCTTCGGAGCTTGTGGACGAAGCCCACGACCTTACCATCCCGCACTCTGATCAAGGAGGCTATGCCATTTAACGCTTTCTATCACTTTACTTAAATGTTTAGATTTTGTTTGGTCGTGTATTGAATTTTTGTTTGGTTAATGCAATCAAATTTTATTCGGCCCACTCTGGTCCTATAACGAACTTGTGCCTTTGGAGGCTTTAACTTTGACATTACCCTCTAGATTGCTTTTTGCTGGGGGCTTTGTTATGGTTATTTTTATTTCATTTGATCAACCGAACATACTTAGGGTTTACTCAACTCTCAAGATGCTTTCTAGGACTTTGTATTTTCAACAAAATATGCCCAAAGTGGGGGCGCCCCCTTGGCTATCCCCTGCGAGTGGGGTTCTACTCGGTCGATGAACCAAATGAGCTCAGGGTCATTTTTGGCCACCCAACCACACGCGAGGCTTTCACTCGATCGTCGAACCAAACATGCCCAAGGCCTCATTTGAGCCTTGTTGCGGCCCATCTCAGGGAGGCTCACTCGGCTACTTGGGGTATGATGTCAACTGCACTAGCACGCCAGGTGGACCTTGTAACTACATGATTTGAGTTAGTGCCTCCCTCTCTAGTAACGGTTCATCTCAATTGGACCCTCATCACGTTCCCAACCCCGTCCGGGAGGTCTAGGGGTCAGGACCTCCCTCGGGGGAACCCCTTGGAGAGTGGGCCGCCATGTTCGATCAGACCCCGAGGTCAGCGGGTATGTAGGAGCATGTCCACTTATAACTCGCTCAGAGAAGAGAGTCTGGACACTGCTTAGGGGACCCTTTGGAGTGTGGGCAGCCACGTCTGATCGAACCTCGAGATCGGTAGGTGCGTGGGAGCATGCCTACTTATAACTCACTCGGAGGTGAGAGTCTAGACATCGCTTGAGAGTGGACCATTTGGAGTGTGGACAGCCACATCCGATCAGACCTTAAGGTTGGTGGGTGCGTGAGAGTGCTCACTTATAACTCACTCAGAGGCAAGAGTTTGGACACCGCTTGAGGGTGGACCAATTGGAGCGTGGGCAGTCATGTCCGGTTAGACCCCTAAGGTCGATTGGTGGGTGGGTGGGAGCATGCCTACTTATAACTCGCTCGGAGGCAAGAGACTGGACATCGTTCAACGGTAGACCATTTGGAGTGTGGGCAGCCACGTCCGATCGGACCCCAAGGTTGGTGGGTGCTTGGGAGCATGCCCACTTATAACTTGCTCGGAGGCGAGAGTCTGAAACACTTGCACGAGTTCTTCCTCCCCTTGTGCTATTATTCCTGAACAGAGAACGATTCAAGCATTACAGAGGTTTACAAGGGCTTACTCTCTGTACAGGCGTAGATGAACAACACTCCATGGCTGGTGTAGCTTCTTTCCTTTGGCATCTTGCAGATAATATGCCCCTGATACTAGCTTTTGTGTCACTTTGAAGGGTCCGCCCCACTAGCTGGTCTAGCTTCTTTCCTTTGGCAGCTTGACTCACTTCCACACCAGGGCGCCGACCTGGAAGGCTCAGGGCAGCAGCTTTTGGTTGTACCTCTATTACATCCTCTGTTAATAGTCGGTCATCCGAGCGATGGCCTGGTCTTGAATTTCGGCGACCAGGTCTAGCTCTAAAAGGCGTCGTTCGTCGTTGTCCACGTTATAATGCCTCCTCCAATCAGACTCACATTCGACCTCCACCGACACCACAACCTCAGCCCCATAAACCAGCTAAAAAGGTGTACAACCCGTGCCCTCTCTCGGTGTGGTCCGTTGAGCCCACAGGACACTGGGCAGCTCATCCACCCAGGTTCCATTAACGTGATCTAACTTTATCCTCAGCCCTCTAATGATCTCCCGGTTAGCCACTTCTTCTTGGCCATTACTCTACGGGTAGGCCACTAAGGTGAATGCTTACTGAATCTCGTACGCTAGCACTAGTCCTATATTTTCTGCTCTGGAACTGTTTACCATTGTCTGAGACTAACTTATGGGGTATCCTATATCGACACAGTATATTTTGCCACAGAAATTTTATGACCGCCTTCTCAGTGATTCAAGCCAATGTCTCAGCTTCCTTCCATTTGGAAAAATAATCGACCACCACTAACAAAAAAAATTTCTGAGTGGGTGTCGTTGGGAAAGGTCTCACGATGTCCATTCCCCACTAATCGAAGAGACAAGCTACCATCGAGGCTTTCAGCATCTCGACCGACCGATGAGACAAATTTTGATGTTTCTAGCATGACAGATAGGTCGTAACCAGCCGGTCAGCGTCCTTCTGCAATGTCGGTCAAAAGTATCCGAAGAGCAACACCCCCCGAGCAACCGATCGACCACCTACGTGACTTCCGCAATATCCCAGGTGGATTTCTCTTAGTATGTAATCTGCGTCTTCTTCTCCCAAACATTTGAGCAACAGTCGAAAGAAGGCTCATTTGCATAGGGTGTCGTCAACCAGGGTGAACCGAGCGACCCACTTCTTTAGTAGTTTAGCCCACTTAGGGTCAGTCGGGAGGATCCCTTGCTGCAAGTAGGAGATAATTGGGTTCTCTAATCACCTACCAGTTCTACGTTTGTCTGCTGTTCAATCTGAGCCACAATCATTGTCTGTGCTATGGGTTTGGCAAAAACCCACAAAGTGACAGTGCCGACCAACTTTGTCAATTCATCTACCTTTAGATTACACTCTTTGGGGATCTGCTGCAACTGGTCTCTTGGAATTTTGCATTCAATTGCTCGTAAGAATCCACATAGGCTTGTAGTTGTTCACTATTCACCTTGAACCGACCGGCCAGCTGCTTCATGGCCAATTGTGAGCCTGAGTGGAGAATGACCCGAGACGCTATGACGTGTTTAGCTGCTAGTAATCCGACGATGAGAGATTCATACTCAGCTTCATTATTGGTGGGTCAGTAATCCAGCCAGACTAACAAGTGGAGGCGATCCTCCTTAGGCAATACCATAAGAATACCGATGCCACTTCCTTGCCTGGCTGAGGAACCATCCACATATATCTTTTATGTACTCTTAGGCACTTCTGTATGTTGTTCACTGAGGAAGTCCATTAGGGCTATAGCTTTGATAACTATTCTGGGCTAATACTGTATGTCATATACACTCAATTCGTTGTCCATTTAATTAGCCAACCAGATGCTTAAGTTGGTCAATACTCGACACAAGGAGCTATTTGTAAGTACTGTAATGGGGTGAGCTAAAAAATACGGGTGAAGTAGCCGATTGTCAACATCAGGGAATAAGCTAACTTTTCGAGTGTACTATAGCATCACTCTCCATCGTTCAATAAATGACCAAAGACATATACAAGCTATTGCTTGGCCCTTTTGTTTTATCAATACCGTGTACACCTCCTAGTTGGCGGACAAGTAGACGAACAAAGATTCCCCGCCTGCGGGGCCAGCACTGGCAAGCTGACTAGATAAGTCTTCAATTCTTCAAAAGCCTTGTCGCACTCGGCATCCCACTAGAACTTGGTGGCCCGGTCAGTGTCTTGAAAAAGGGGAGGCTTCAATCTGCTGATCGAGAGATGAATTTAGATAATTCTGTGATCCTCCCGGTTAGCCACTAGGCTTCCTTCAGATTTTGAGGTGATGCATGTCAAGTAGGGCTTTGACCTTGCTAGGATTAGCCTTGATGTCCTGCTCGGTCACAATTTGGACGAGGAACTTCCCACTCTGGGATTCAAATAGGCAGTTAGCCGGGTTTAGCTTCAGGCCATACCGCGTCAGGGTACAACAAGTTTCTTCTACGTCTATTATCAGATCGGTCGATCAAACGGACTTGATGAGTATATCATCAACTTAAACTTTGATGTTCCACCTTATCTGCTCTTGAAGACCTTGTTCATCATCCGCTAATAGGTGGCATTTGTATTTTTTAACCCGAATGATATTACTGTGTACAGTACGTACCGTCGGCGGTGATGAAGCTAACTGTCTCTTGGTTGGTGGGTGCCAACGACACTTAATGATAGCCCTAGTATGCCTCCAGCATGCAGATCATCTCACTGTTGGTCGTCGAGCCCACCATCTGGTCGATTCTAGGTAGGGGTAGTAGTCCTTCGAGCAAGCTCCATTGAGGTTGCGGAAGTCAATGTAAACCCGCAATTTATTGTCTGGCATGGAGACTAGCACGATGTTAGACAGACAGGTTGGGAATTGCACATCTCTTATATGGTTGGCCTCCAAGAGCTTCTCAACCTCCGCTCGGATGATCTTGTTCTATTCTATATTGAAATCTCTCTTGCGTTGCTTCACTGGCCTGACATCAGGGTAGACGTGCAGATTATGCTCCATGATGTCTGGTGGACTCCCTTCAAGTCCTTGGCCGACCAAGCAAAGACATTTTGATTCTGAGCGAGGCTGTCGACTAGTTGCTGCCTTAGCTCAGTCGGATGGTCTGGCGCTATTTTGATCTTAGTCTCTTCCCGATCAGAGGAGTTGGACTTCCTCCTTGACTTCATGTTGTTCTGCCCAAGGAGATGACTAGAGCATGTTGCAACTTGCTGGGGGTGCCCGGAATGCTTTGTGAGACTGTGTCCTGACATCATCCATATAGCAGTGTCGAGCTATCACCTGGTTTCCTTTAGTTCTCCTATCTTGTCCTCGATTGGAAACTTAACCTTTAGGTAGAAGGTGGAGACGACTGTCTGAAACTCATTAAGAGTCAGTCTTTCCAATATAGCATTACAGGCAGATGGTATGTCCACTATCAAAAAGGTGGACCATCTGGTCCTCTTGAGGGGCTCCTAACCCAAAGAAATAGCCAATTTAATCTGGTCGACTGGCTACACCTCGTTGCCGGTGAATCCGAATAAAGGAGTAGCCACTGGATGTACATCCTTGGCGTCGATTTGTAGCTAATCAATCGCCTTCTTGTACATGATGTTAACCGAGCTGCCAGTATCTACTATGGTACAGTGAATCTAGTAGTTGGCGATCACTACTATCATGACCATCACGTCGTCATGAGGGATTTTTAATCCCTGTAAATCTTGCGAACCAAAGCTAATTTAGGGGTCTTAGGCCTAGGCAGCACTGGCCCTAACCTGATGAATTTCCAGCTAGCGTACCTGAGATTTCCTCGCTCGGTTAGAGTCCCCGTAGGTGGGACCTCCCGAGATGACGTTCACTGTGCCTTGTATGCAGTTCAGCTGGTTTGCCTGTTCTTATCTCACCTCCGTGGGCTCTAGCTGGCTGGCCGCGGGATTAACTACCTTACGACTGCGGCCTCCCGCAGGGTTTGCCTCCTGTGTTATGCCTGGCTACCCTCCTCGGCCTCGGGCATTTCTCTAAGGGGTTCAGCGGAGAGTCCTCGAGTGGCCGGCGCTTGTCCTCGTCTGGCCTGCCTACAATCTTGGGTGTCGTGGGTGTTGCTCTGATGGAACAAACAATAAGGCTTTCATTGGCTGGGATGTATCCTTGAGCCACCTGCTGAACTTGTCTCTACTCTGGATCGAGCCTGTTCACAACTGCTCAAGGGCTGCGGATGGGTCTACTTGGTGAGCTGACCTTCTGGTTAGGAGTTGGAGCTGGGGCTGGTCCAGCCTTTCGTCGGGCGACTTGGGCTTCTTCCATATTGATGTACTTAATAGCCTTACCTAGGAGGCTATCAAAATCCTTCGAAGGCTTCCTGAACCAACGAGCAGAAGAACTGTCCTTCCTGCAGTCCCTACATGAAGGCGCTAATCATGACTTTGGGCATGGTGGTCGGTGTTGGGACCGGTGCGTACGGCTAGAGGGGGTGAATAGTTTGATGCCCCCAAAGTGTCGATTTTCTTCCTACAAATGTTAGCAAGCGCAAGTGAAAATCTAAACTACAAATAACAACAATGCTAACATAAATCGTTTACGTGGTTCGGAGATAAAACTTCTACTCCACGGCAATCATAAGGTGGACATCCGATCCGTCGGTGGATGAGTCCCCGGAAGACCTCCAGTTAGCTTGTGTAGCTCTTGTGGGTGGAGAAACCTCGCACAACCCGCAACACACATCTGAGCACAAAGACTACTAATTGGCCTTTAACCAAAGCAATTCGTCAACTCTAGCTAGCTAAACCGAGCTCCCTTAAATAGAGATCGTGGCTAAACTAGCCGTTACCAGTCGACTGGTGCCAACACCAGTCGACTGGTCAAACCCGAATTCGAACGTTACAACACAACGTTCGAATTCAGCCGACATCAATCAACTGTACAGAGGATCAGTCGACTGATCTTTCTATGCCAACTACCAGTCGACTGATCCAAGCATCAGTCGACTACCCAAACCCTAAATCTAGGGGTTTCCTTCCCGAGTACAGTTCTCTCAGCACTCGGACCCTCACGACTCAGCTGACTCTTCACCTAGTAGCCTCGACCTGTTGCCTTCAAGCCTTCTTCGACTTTGGCTCTCGTCCCTCGGATGCATACGAACCCGCGGCTCCTCCTCATGTCATCCTTCACGTATGCCTCGAAGTGCACTTCCCTCGGCTCATGGTTCCTGCTTTGTCCATGGTCCCTCAAATGCATACAAACCACGGCTTGTCTCCTCATGTCATCCTTCACCGGACCCCAAGCTATCTAGCTAAGTCTATGTGTATCCTGCAACCCTGCACACTCACATACACATATCAAACACAAGGGTAAACCTAACTTAAACTCTTTGCCCAAACATCAAAATACATGGTGACTCCGGACCATAGATTGCTCCAACAGTGGCACATCTATCACCACTTGGTTGAATCTCTTGATGTAGGCCTTTAGAAACACCCTCGAGCCTTGCTTCAGAGCGACCAGGTTGAGGCTTGTCTTGTGATGCCTCTTGCTGCTCACAAAGTGTTGCAAGAATAGCTTCTTGAAATCTCCGAAGCTATGTACTGACCTGCTCAAGAGTCGGTCGAACCATCGCTGTGATGGCCCTAACAAGGTGGTCAAGAACACTCGACACTTAATGTCGTCCGTATACTAGTGCAGCAAGGCGGCATTCTCGAATTTCATCAAATGCTTCTCGAGGTCAGTGTTTCCTCTATACTCAGGGTTGGAGAGGAGTCTGAAATACTTTGGCACAGGATCCCTGAGAATGTTAGCGGAGAAAGGTGTGTTTGACCTATCGTGAGACGACTGGTCGGCCGGTGCCTTCCTTTGATGGGGTTGCTAGGCAGTGTGTGGCTAGATGAAGAGATCTCTATCTGATCCAACTAGGCTTCATCTTCCCTTCGGCGAAAGAGCGCCTTGGGAAAGTATGCATCACCGCCCGCCTGGGTGGCAACTTCTGCCCCGACTAAGCGGCCGCTGAGGTAGTCTGGAACCTGTTGACCAAACAACCGCTTGGTTGTTGTTGCTGTGCTAACTTCTGAGCTTTGGCTACGATCAACAGTTCGAAATCTTCTTGTGAGATGGTGATGGTCATCTTGTTGGAGTCGCCCATCTTTAAGTTTTCGATCAGGTGAGAATTTCGAAAAACGACGCCAAATTTGATCCGGTCGGCATGTGAGGAGGACGACCAATTGATGACTAGACTCGAAAGTTGACCGAAGATGAATTTCTAACACGCTGGTCGGACGCTCGATGGTGGTTAGTGTACTCCGGTGAACTTCGATGAAAAAGACCATTAGAGGTCAGTCGGAAGGTCCTGACACAGGCACTTCTACGATCAAGTTAGAACCCCGCAAAGAAAATGAGAGCAAAAGAAGTGGAATGAGAGCTGTTAAGCATACTTGCATGTGAAGACATGAGGACACTTTTATAGTGAGCTCAAACAGACCAACTCTACTCTAGTGGCAAAGGCGAAACGCTCGCCCCCAATGTCGTCGCCAGCCCACCCAAGACCAACACGAAGGAGGTAAATCACGGTGATTGAGAAAGCAAGAGGTTGAGGGGGAGAGACTTTTTACACAAGGTGTAGGAATTTACGCCCCACCAGCCCCGTTGCTCAAATCCAAGAACCTTAGTGGCAATCTACCAACCTCTTATCATCTCAGCTATGCCCGTGGGGGCACATATCTTTCGAACATAAAGCCCATCACAGACCAACTCTACTCTAATGCAAAAAAGGTGGATCCGTCACCCTAACGGCCCCCTGGTTTCTGCCCCACAAGTGTCCAGAGGGGGTAAATCACGGTGAATACTGGGCAGGTGACAAACCAACTCTACTCTAGCTGTCACATCCTGTTGATGAGCTAATTTTTTAACATGATTTGGTTGCGAAAAGCATCCACCGTTGTAATTCCCGTCACTGGTTATACCAAGATGTTTGATCGCCGCATTCTTAATGGCAGTGTCCTTATTAGTCGACGTGAGCCGTGTTCCTGTCCCATCGTAATAACTAACTATTCCTATGAATCTCATTTGCACACCTTTATGTCTCATCACAATTACACCATATCCCCGTATGAGATTCTCAGTACCTCCCTATCCTTTGCTTGACATCTTGTCCAGTTCGCCAATTGGTTGGTCGGTCAGGCAACCGAACACTTACTTAAAGGGAGAGAAGGAAGCCTTCAGAGTGATAATCTTGGGCCATAGAAACTCCCGACCACCCGATGACAGCCAACCGGTACTCCGATAGGAAGAATATGCTAGCCGAAGACCCCTGTGGGTTGGCCCGACCATCAGGACTGCCCAAGGGGTTCGATCTCCAAGCCGACCAGCCTCCGACCAGACGCCCCGTGTTGGCCAACCGACTGGCTAACTAGCTCACCATGACCCGACCTTCAACGAACCTAACGAGGACCTTATATCGGTCGACCAGCCAGTTGCCGGCCACATTATCATCCCGATCCTCCGTTTGACTCCTCGCATACTTGTCAGCCACGGGAAAATGCCGGGCAACCGGATCAACGTGTAAGTGTTGGTGCTCGGCTCTGCCTTCTAATGTTTTTCTATGCCCGTGGCTTCTTCTCCCCGCGTAGCAAATTGATGGCTCATGTTCCTTTTTCATCTTCACCTTCGGATAATGAGAATTATTCCAACTTCAAGTTTTCTCTGGTGCCTTCGCTCTATGGCATGTGTTATGCTGGATCTAATGACAGTTGGGGTGCCATTGTTGATTTAGCTTTTCACGTTAGCCCTTTTGAATCCACTCACCGGAGCGCAAATTGATCATCCTTCTTTGCTTCACTGTTTCCCTTATTAATCTCTACCTAATTGTTACTCTCATGAATACGAAACTTGTCTTGAACAACATAAAGAAAGTCATTTTCTCCTAAAATTCAACTACCCGTAATTATATGATAATGATTATTTATAATGGATTTCCGAGTGCCTACACTAAAATATGCAATTCTAAGTGGATAAATCTAGATTTCGGAGTGCATGATATTATTTATCGATAAATCTAAATGGAGCTAGAATAGATTTATAAATAAAAAAATTAAAGGAAAAAAAAAAGAAAAAAAATTAATTTAATATGAAAATAAATAGGAAAGGATATAATTTAATATGAAAATAAATAGGAATTTTAGATAATTTATCCTAAAAATTATAAAAAAATATCATAATAGATCCCGTTCATAAATAGTTTAATAAATAGTTTATCAATAAATTAATAATTATACATCGAAATTGTGTTCCCGGTCATAAAAACTGTCCTTATGAAAGGCTTTATAAATAATGATATTATTAAAAAAAATATTATTTTCAAATTTAAAAAATTTAAACCAAGAATCTTCCATCCTTTTATAATGATGATAGAGAAATTCTATGCTTAGATTGTCCTACAAGTAAAAGGTGAGAGCAAAATGGGCGGGTGAGAGAAAAAGGTCAAAAAAAATCTAATATTTTAACAAATTAGACCGTAATTACCAAATATGAGATTCACCAATGATACACTAAGATGAGGGCGAAAAAGGTGAGTAACAAAGGAAAGATCCCAAATTAGTGGAGTGGGGCAGAATAGGAAAATGGGAGGATTTGGGAGATTGGAATAGGGAGATTTGGAAGGGATGGGCAGTGAAGAGTTTTTCATAAGAATAATAATTAGGAGAGTAAAAATGAGAGAGTGAAAATCATATTGAATGATGTGGTACTTTGCATGTACGATCTCCGACAGGTTCATCGTGCCCCCAGGGTATAGTTTGATTCGGGGCGGCGGCCGAAGGCCGCCGATGGTGTCCAAGCGATAATCGGACCTGTGTATATAAAGTGTCACGTCATGCCACATCATTCACTATGGATTTCACTCTTCCATTTTCACTCTCTCTATCATTGCTCTTTCCATAAACATCTCTATAAAAATCATTGATATTTTTCATGACCTTAAACATTTGGGTTAATAGTTTTATATGATTCACTTCTCTATTGATTCGGAATAAATTAGTAGGATTAAACATAGATAGGATCCACCTCTATAAAAATGCTCCTTAACCTTTATAATTTTTCCTTATACAGGATTAAACATAGATAGGATCCAATCATATAAATTGAGTAAAATTGAAATTGCATCGAATCAATTTTAGATTTCTTGGGATAAAAAATAATAATCCAGAATTTAACCAAATAATTTTTTTTTTGACATTTAGATTTTAAATATTATTTTTTTCCAAAAAAATATAATAAAATAAAATCTTTCTAATTTTATTCAGATTTATTAAATTTATTCTTAAAGTAATATGAATTTTTAAAGAGATATATTATGGGTTATCCATAAAATATTTCAATAAGTTAACAATCAGTTTTAACATCTAAGACCCAATAAGATTTGTTTTGCTGGGTAAAAGAGAAAATAAATTATTAAATAAGTAAAATTCTGTTAATTAGAATTTTGTTAATTAAAATTACTTTTGTTGACGAGGCAAAATACCACATCTGTAAAATAATACAATCCTTCAACAATCATTTGTTATAATCAAGTCTTTAAATTTGTTCTACACCAGGCACACAATTCAATCTAATTTTATCTAATAAAAAAATAAAAAATAGTAAAAAGGGAAAATGAGAATCGCAAACATTTTTTATAAAGATTTCTATTAAAAAAGTTTTTAGTTTTTTTTACGACAATTATATAAAATTGAAATTGCACCCAATCAATTTCATATTTTCTTAGATAAAAAGATAATCACGATCCTGTATTTAACCAAACTGATTTTTGTTGCCCTTTAGATATTCAAGATTATTTTTTTCCAAACAAATATAATAAATAAAATTTTTAATTTTATTCAGATTTTTTTCTTAAAATAATTTGAATCTTTAAAGAGATATAAATGTGTCATCCATAAAATTAGGATCCTGATAATTAGGAAATAATATTTTTTTATTAATTAAGATTCTGTTAATTAATTTTTTTTAGACAAAATTAACAACATAACGCATCTATAAATAATAAAAAGTAGTCCTGCCTTCTCTCTCAACTGCAGCGTTCTTCAATATGGATGATGATGCTCATGATTGGTCCTTGCTTCCTCTCGATCTTCTCTGTCAACTCGGAGAGAAGTTACATCTCTCACATCGTATTGTTTTTCGTACTGTGTGTAAGTCTTGGTGCTCGGCTCTGCCTCCTATTGTATTTCCATATCCTTGGCTTCTTCTCCCCGCCGAGCAAATTGATGACTCGTGTACATTTTTACCATTACCTTCGGATAATGAGCATTATTCCAACTTCAAATTTTCTCCCGTGCCTCCACTCTATGGCATGTGTTATGCTGGATCTAATGGCAGTTGGGTTGCTATTGTTGATTTAGCCTTTAACATTACCCTTTTGAATCCACTTACTAGTGCTCAAATCCATCTCCCTTCTTTGCTCCCACTTTTCCCTTGTGAAACTCTACCTAATTCCGACGGTTACAATTCTATAGGGAAGATGGGAGTTCTTACTTTCATGAATTCGAAACTTGTCGTGACTACCACATAATGAAAGTCATTTTCTCCTCAAATCCAACTCCTAGTGATTATATGGCAATTATGGTATGTAATGGATTTCCCAATGCTTACACTAAAGCAGGCACATTTAAGTGGATGAATCTAGATATTTTTGTGGAGGATATTATTTATTATGATGGATTATTTTATGTTTTAAGTGGTACTTCAAATATTATTGCGATTGACTTAAGTGGAGATGATCCGATCAAAAGAGTTATCATTGATGATGACAATATTGAATTCCCTGGCTCCTTTGTATCTTTAATCCGATACTATCAGTTTGAGTACTTAGCATTCTCGAGCACCGGAGAATTATTCCGAATTTTGAGACGTGCAGATTATGTTTATCTAGATCCTTCTGATCATGATCCAATCAAGCATGAGACGATAGGATTTAAGGTTTTCAAATATAATTGTGAGAATAGTTCTTATTGGGATGAAGTTAGATGTTTGGGAAACAAGTCTATTTTTATTGGCATGAATAATGCTTATTTATTATCGATCGAAGATTTTGCTGGACTCAAAGCAAATTGTATCTACTTCACTGACACTTGGGAGGGATCAAGATGCAATGTAGATATAGGTAGATCAAATTTGGATATTGGCTTTTTTGATATGGAACAAGAAAAGATTACGCGTTGTTGTTTGCCATATGAAATTATGTTACCTCCGCCAATTTGGTTTGTGCCATCCATGGAGCGCTATGAATGATGATCGAGATAAATGTACGAGGATTAATTATTCATATTATTTTGAGTAATCTTGCTTTCTTTTTAAAGCTTTAAATTTTATAGCATTTATTTTGTTTTTCTTTTCTTTATCAATAATAATATCATTTAAAGTTTATTTTATTTTTTATTTATAAATGTAATTCCGCTCAATATTAGATGAATAACATGGTTGTTATAATTGTGATATTAAAATTCAAACAGGTATACCATCTAGTTAAATTGCATAACGATGTTGTTAAGTTGACTCGTTGAAATATCAAGTTAATGTCACGATGAAAGTTATATGATGGCAAAAAGTGATTCGTTTATTTTCAACGTCCTCGCTAATCCATCCCAAAATAAACACAGAAGGTAAATCATAAAGGCTACTAGCCCGGATGTTATGGTTCACGGGTTTAGAACAAATGCTAAATGGTTCACAGCATACACAACAATTAGAAAAATAAATATCTATAAAAAAATCGTGTTTATAACCTCATTATCCTTTGAAAGCAATTTGGATATAAATATAACCACGTACAAATAGAGCTATGAATTTATGTTGGGTTCATCGGATTAGCTCATCCCTATAAAACAATTCAAGCGGGTTATTTATCAACCCATTTTAAGATAAGTTCAGACTAGCCAACCCGTACATGTCAGCCTGCGACGATCTTAAATTGGCTCGAGCATAAGTTGAGCAATATATGAAAATCAAATTTTATATCAATTTATTAACTTTCTTTATCATCAATTTGAAATAAAAATAGTACTATTCCTTCTTTTATGTTTATTTATATTTAAAATAACTATTTTTATATGCATTTCATTTATGAAAGTGATCAAAACTAACGTTAAAGTTATAATTTTTTTTAAAAAAAATTTATGGTCATGTGGGTTAACCTATCTAACTCGTAACTCAGCTTAAGTTATGTTAAGGATTTCTAAACCTCTCAAGATAATAGGTCAGTGTGCTCCTGCCCTACCAAATAGTTGACTCACCACGGGTCGACACAACTTAAGAACGGTTGACCCATCTTATAACTCTATGTACAAATTAAATATTCTTTGACATCAATATATATAACATTGATATACTTCGGATGGTGGGCTATCGGACCGTCCACGCCACAGTGATCCAAGCGGTTGGATTCAATTTTTTTTTTAAATCAATATTTCTTTAAATTTTAAATCCTAAATATATATACTATACCCCTTGAGCACCTAAAATTTGTTGTTTAAAATTTTTTTAGCTTAAATACTATAACCCAACCTCTAAACCATAGAGGTAAAATTTAATTGGCTTAATCGTAGAGTTAAAAAAAATAAATAACAAAATAAAAAAATCTATTAGATACCCTAATATATACCCTGTAAGAATCCAAAATTTTTTTAGCTTGAACACTATAATCCACCCCTAAACCCCAAAGGTAAAACCTAATTAACTTAAAGTCGGACCAAAAAAAATAAACAAAAAAATTAAGCTACTACAACGAATCCAGGCATTTGGATCTTGGACGTGGATGAGTTCGTAGCAGAAGGTCCATAGTATATATCCTGTGTGCCTATGTGCGACCATGGCGACTAGATCGAATCTAGTTGCCTGGATAGTTAAACAACATTTTTATTTTATTTTTTAGCTTAGGGTTAAGTTAATAAAATTTTATCTTGGGATTCAGGCCTCAAGATTAAACTACAATATTCAAATTTTAAAAAAATAGATATTCATGCATATAGTATATAAATTTAGGATTGATAATTAAAAAAATATTGATTTTTTAAAAATTTAAATCCATATGCCTCGACAAAGGTCATACACAGTCAAAGAATGAAATCACGCATATTAAGTGTGTGCATGCATGTGTGTGTGTGTGTGTATATAATATATATATATATATATATATGCACATCCTTAAAAGCGCGACCGTGAGTGTCGTCTGATCTGGCCAGCACACGCAAATAAAATTAAAAATTTAAATTTCTCTCTCATCTGCATGCAACACTTTTCTCTCTCCTACATGCAAATGTTTTTCTCTTTTTTACATACAAATTGGTAATGATTTATAAAAATCAACACCAAAGTTGTATTGATTTATAAAAAAAATAACACCAATGTAGATCAATATGTTGGAGTTGGTATTTAAAGATAAACTCTAACATATGGGACCAGCTCCACATGTTGCAGTTGGTCTTTAAATAACAACTCCAACATGTGGGTCCAACTCCACATCAATACCAACTTCAGATGTTGGAGTTGGTCTTTAAATACCAATTCCAATATGTGGAGCTAGTTTTTAATCCAGCTCCATATTAAAGACTAGCACCAACATGATATTTAAAGACCAACTCTAACATGTGGAGCTCTAAGTTGGTCTTTAAATATTAATTTCAACATGTTGGTTTGAGAAAAATTAGCTTCACTAAGTGGAGCTAGTTTGAGAAAATCAGTTCCACCAAGTGGAGCTAGTTCAAGAAAATCATCTCCACCAAGAAAACCAGCTCCACTTACTGGGAGATGGTATTTAAGACCACTAGGTCCCCTAGGTTCATTAATGAGTTTTGACCAAAATCCATTGATTGACCTAGGGACATTGAATTTCGAAAATTTTGGCATGGGATAAAAGGGGTGGGTGTTTAGATCCTAATTTGGTCTTCAACTCTAATTATGACACCCCTACATGATTATATGGTCATGTGCCAAGTGGCACACCCATTGGAGCTGGTCTTATAGAAGCAGCTTCAAGATGGAGCTGGTATTGCAGAAACAACTCCAGGTTCAGGCTATTTCTGCAATACCAGCTCGACTATTAACATAAAGGTTCTAATCTTTTGGAACTACTCTTCTAAACAGTCAAAACAGTAATTGAGGTCATAATTTGACTGTCCTGAGCCAAGTGAAACCACCGAACTTGAAATGGATCCGATCAGGGTCCACTAGGTCCATGAATGGGTTTTGATCGAAGCCCATTGATTGAACTAGGGGCCTTGGATTTCGAAAATTTTAATATAAGATGGAAGGGGTGGGTGCCAAGATTCTAATTATGGTCTCCAATACTAGTCATGACACCCCTACATGAATCTATGGTCGCGTGCCAAGTGGCACGCCCCTTGGAGCTGCTCTTGCAAAAATAGCTTAAGGTGAAACTGGTATTACAAAAACAACCCCAGGTTGAAGTTGTTTCTGATTGATTTGATCAGCACCACCAAGTAGAGTCATAAAAAAGCAGCTCCACTTTGTGGAGCTGATTTTCTCAAATTGGAGCTGATTTTCTCGAACTAGCCTCACATTACATGTAGAGAGAAGGTTTTTTCTAAAAACAGTTCCAAGAGAAACTAGTTCCAAGAGCTGGTTTTTCTATAACTGACCCCAAAACTTACTCTTAGAGTTGATTTTTCTATAACCAACTTTTGGAGCTAGTCTAAAACCAACTCTTGGAGACCAGAAACCAGCTCCAAGAGTCTCGAAGAGCTAATTCAAGAAAATCAACTCTTTGGTTTTTTTAAAACCAACTCCAATAGAAATCAATTCCAAGAGTTGGTTTTTCTAGAATTGGTTTTAGAAAAAAATAATTTGGAGCTAATTTTAGAAAAATCAACTTCAAGAGCTGGTTTAACCAACTCTTGGAGCTGGAGCTAAAAAACAACTCTAATGCGGTACTGGTTTATAACAATCAGTATCAGCGTTGGTGCTGATTTGTAGAAATCAACATCAATGTTGATGTTGATTTATAGAAATCAACACTACCTTATACTGATTTCTATAAACCAGTCTTATCTTACAAGTGAAAGAGAGAAAAATTATAGTACACAAAAAGAATGCTTAAAAAAATTTAATTATTTATACTATCATTATATTAGATCAGAAATTGTTCATCATCACTCTTATCAGCATATGCAGCAATCAATGCCCGTGGTGGCATATATAATGTGACAAATTGACATGGAATTTTATTAAAAATCTTATGAACCTATCCATCCATTTATGGGCGAACACATATTAATACGGCAAATTGACTCAGATTTTATATATGTATCTTATTATATATACTCATCTATCTATAGGTAATCACGAGCACTATTGATGTTTGTGGCGTCCTGTTTATGATTTAGAATTTAAAGACAAAATTTTGTTTAAATCTGATATTCAATCCTCACATAAATCAATGAGATAGTTTTATTAAAAAAATTACAGCAAATATTTATAAGGGTAAAAGATGAAACGCTCATCCTTAACGTCCTCGCTAGCCCATCTCAGGATCAACACGGAGAAGGTAAATCACAGTGACTGAGAAGGTAAGAGGTTGGGGAGAGAGACTTTTTATACAGGGTGCAGAGATTTACGCTCCATCAATTCCGTGGCTCGAATCGAAAACCTTTAGTGATAATCTATCAACTTCTTATCATCTCAATTATGTCCGTGGAGATAATAACAAATACTAATAGGCTGTATGGATGGATGAGCAGGTAACAAAAGATCAATACAGATCAAAATAATACAATGAATGTGCACTAAAATTTGGTCAGAAACAACTTCATAAGTGTCTTTAATTTATGTTAATTATTTATATATTTAAATTGTGTCATATATATTATTAGTCATATTTTTAATACTATAGTGTGAGTTAATGTTCTTTAACTTGATTAGTCAATGTTCTTTAACTTGATTAGTTAATGTTCTTTAACTTGATTATCTGGTTGCCGATGTGAAAGATGTATTGAACAACTAGGACTTGGATCATTCGTGTGCATGTTGAGCGTCGTTCGATGGAGCGGCTTGGCTCCGATAGAATTAACTTTTGTAATTTAACAAAAATCTTAATTTGTATCCATTTAAAAAAAAACCTCTCACAAATCAAATCTTACTTAATATTTTATATTTTGTTGATCACCTACTCAATTCAAATCGATTTGGATTAAATTTAGCCCTTAGAAAAACAATTAAAGTTATAGTCTTAAATACTTAACATTTAATTTCGAGAAATCTCTACAAAATACAACCCTTTTGTGATTCAATTAATTGCTAATGGGATAGAAGCCCAATAGGACAAAAATAACTAATTCATAAGTATTCATTAGTAATGCTAATTGTATTTTCTCTGCATGAAAAGTTAACATTCTAATGAGAAGGTTAAAGGTAGAAGATCTTCCAACTAAGCGTTTGCCTCGTTTAATCACTCAGAGCCTGCAAAGACATCGAGCATTTGCTACGTGTATCGAGTAATTCATTCATAATCAGCACAGTAATTGAATTAGATCGATGAATTAGCGCAATAAAAGTTAGAACTTGAGCACCTCAGTTGTTGGCAGCAGGGCCGTCTCGAGGATACTTAAGGCCCTAGGCAATTTTTTTTTAATCCTTTAAAGTTTTTTTAAAAACATTTCTCTCGTCCTTGTACTGTAGGACTTGAGATTGATATTTAATTTTTTTGAAAAAAAATAAAATATTAATTTTAAAAATAGATTGTTAAATAAAATTTAATTTTTTAACTTTACGAGATATAAAATTATTAATTAAAATTTTATTTTCAAATGTTAATAATAATTTTGTCCACCATGATCAGCATTATTTTTTCAAGACAAATTATCATTTTGTCTAAATATTAGGTGGGAAATCACTTATATTTTTTCTAACTATATTTGAATTCATTCATGATTTATCATTTACGTATAACATTTGGTATTTATAATTCTCCTATATCCCAAGAAAATATTTTTATTTAGAATTTCGACAAATAAATATTTTTCATCATAAGAAAAATGAAAAAAATATATTATTTAAAAAGATTAGTATTTTACTTTGCATTGTATGAATAAAAAATCCCTAATTCATATTGTTATCGAGGAAGAACAAGAAAGAGCGAAAAAAATATTATCGACGAGGGAAGAGAAGGGCATCTTCTAAGAGTATCATCAGCGAGAGAGTAGATATAAAATTGTTGGTGAGAAAAAAAAACTCCGTGAATCACTAATGAGACAGAGAAAAATTATGATATAATTAGTAAAGGTTTTTGAGAGATATTAAAAAGAAGAGTTAGATTGAATTTTATAAGATATATAATTAAATGAGTTAATTATAAAACGTCATGAGAAGAATAAAATAATAATAATAGTAAATAAGTAAAATGAATAGTACATATATAAAATTAGGATTGTATTTAATGGGAAATAAAAATAATGTGAGATGCAAATGGTAAGTGGAATCGAATATGATAAATTTAATATAAAATTAATGAATATAATTAACAAGGAAATAAATGAGAAAATAAGGACAAATGTTTAAATGAGATGTAGAATTGGAAATAACATGTCATTTATTATCATGAGTTGTCATCTATAGGATTCATTAATTAATATTAATAATAGGCCCTAATTTTATTGAGGCCCTAGGTTAATTGCCTATGCCTTGAGCCGGGCCTGGTTGGCAGAGTCTCATCTCTGCCACCACAGCATGCAGCGCGCGGTCTCCTCTTCTTCGTCATTCTGGACCAAGACCGCTTCTTCCGTTACCCATCGAAGGCAACATGTTCCGATTGCGAGATCTCTTCTTCGGCAAATCGAGAACAACGGTGCCGTCGAGCGCGGGTGAACTATTCCTAATTTTGAGACGTACAAATTATGTTTACTTAGATGCTTCGGATGATGATCCAATAAAGCATGAGACCTTAGGATTTATGATTTTCAAATATAATTGTGAGAACAGTTATTATTGGGATGAAGTTAGATGTTTGGGAAATAAATCTATTTTTATAGGGATGAATAATGCTTATTTAGTATCGATCGAAGACAAAGCAAATTGTATCTACTTCACTGACACTTAGGAGGGATCAAAATGCATTGCAGATATAGGTAAAACAAATTTGGATATTGACTTCTTCGATATGGAAGAAGAAAAGTTTAAGCGTTGTTGCTTGCCATATGAAATTATGTTACCTGCGTCAATTTGATTCATGTCATCTATGGATCGCTATGAATGATAGAATAAAAGTAAGTAGGATTAATTGTTCATGAAATCTTGCTTTTTTTTTTTTGAAGCAAAGGCTATTTATTTTTTTTCTTTTTTTTAATTATCAATAAAAATTCCATAATTTAAAATTTAAGAAAATGTCTTAATTATCACTCATAAGTCATAATACTTTTTTTAAGCAAAGGCTATTTATTTTTTTTCTTTTTTTTAATTATCAATAAAAATTCCATAATTTAAAATTTAAGAAAATGTCTTAATTATCACTCATAATTCATAATTATATATTCGTATGAATATTACTGTTTTGCTATAATTGCAATTGCAATCAAAATTCAAAGAGGCAAATCATTTAGTTTCTAAAAAAAATAAGTTGATCAGCGTTCATACACAATTGATCCATTTATAGAAACATAAATAAAAAAATAAAATATACTACCATATGGGAAGTAAACCATCTAGTAAAATTGTATGAAGATGTTACTAGCTTGATTTGATCCAATATCGAGTTAATGCTAAGTTAAAAGTTCTGAAACACATGCTACATAGTTCATAGCATACACAACAATCAGATGAATATTCAATATCTAAAAAAAACAATATTTAATATCATTTCCCTTTGAAAACAATTTGGATACAAACTTGATTACTACAACCTAGTAGAAATTAAATATTCTTTAGCTTATGCAGTCTGACTTGATATTCCAACTATAAATTGCTTATTTTATGTACTTTCATCTAAAAACGAATAGCTGAGTTAGAATAGATGACGTAGCCGGGTCAATCCCAGGCTATAAATCACAAGGGCTGATGTCACATTATCTCAATTATCATAAATCCGAACTTATCTCCTTCTCAATGCCGTTGAGCCCCGGGTTAAAGTTTGGATAGGCATTAGCATGGCTCCTCCCTTACTAAAAATTATGAAAATGATATTTCTCATCATCTCACATACATAGAAATTCAGATCGATCTTCTATCCTTAGCTTATCGATGCAGTTTTCATCTCCTCCTTCACCCTAAATGAGATCTTCAATACAGATCAAGATAAATATCATACATGTCCACCCAATCCCTGAACCCACTTTATTATAAGTCCCATTAATTTATGTTAGTTATTTATATATTTAAATTATATATCATATATATTATTAGTCATATCTATTAATATCTATAAAACATAATTTTTTATACAGACGTGGCATTAGCAGAAAGCTTACGATTCCCGCCTAAACCAAATCTAACTTTTAGATTTTTCTAAACCAAATAGGTTTTAGATTTTTTTAATTAGTTTTTTTATTTCTCTTTTTTCCCTTTATTGGCCTCCCTCCCCTAACCCTAAATAATCCCTTTCTCTGCTCTGCCGCTGCCACCTTTGCTGCCGTCTCCTTCGATTCTGCCACCGTCTCCTTCGATTCGGTCGTCTACTTTGTCATCCTCTCCTGTGTCACCTTCTCCTTCAATTCTGCAGAAGTCTCCTTCGATCCGATCGTCTACGGTTCCGCCCTCTCCTACGCCGCCACCTCCTTCGATTCTGCAGAGGTTTCCTTCGATCCGGTCGTCTACAGTATCGTCCTCTCCTTTGCCGCCGCCTCCTTTGATCCTTCAATGGAGCCGCCCTTTTATCCTCGCCTCAACCCCGGTCAGGATGCCTACATGTACAAGTAGGTTTCTTTATTGTTGCTATTTTTTACACAATAAAAGAAGACAAATTGAAAGGGTTGCTACATGTACATTATAATTTCATAGTATTATTTATTTCCATATTGATGATACGCACAAATCTGAAATGTTCATTTGACATTTCTTTTAATTTTGGTACAACATTATTCGAGTATAATTGCTTTTAATACTTTAAACCTTGTCTTAATATCACCTTTAAATTCATGTTAATGATCATGCATCGTTACCTTGATTTTTTATGAGGACTTTAGAAAACCAAACAAAATCTCACAGTGAAATCTAATAACTGTACAAGGATTCCAGTTGACATGAATCCATGATGGAATAAAATTACTTTTCATTATAATTTTTTATTTAATAATAAAAATTGACACATATATATATTATCACTAAACATGTTATTTGAATTGTATAAGATTCTCGTGCATCGCACGGGTATTACACTAATTTTAGTATAAGTTAAAGTTCTTGAACTTAGCTAATCCAACGGCTAATTAAAAATAATTATCAAATTAGATAACATCGAATATATAATCAAAAAAGAGATACAGAGGACCTATAAATAAATAATGATGGACCATTACCACTTTGATGGATTTCGAACTTTGAGATTCGTGTACATATTGAGTACCGTTGATCTAACAAAAAGAGAGACTTAACTTGGATGGAATTAGTTTTTGTAATTTTAACAAAATCTCTTAGTACTTGAAGATTCGATATTTTTCAAAAACCTCACATAATTCAAATCTTACATGATATTATATAAACTTTAATTTTAACATAATTCAAAGCCCTACAAAATCCGTTCCTTTTCCAATTCAATTAATAGCTAATGGGCCATAAGACTAATAGGACAAAACCCAAATTCAATAAATAGTTAAGCAATCATTTAATAATTATTGATTGAAATCAAAGCCATGCTAATTGTGTTCCTGTCATTTCTATCGTATGCCCATTCACGAAATTTGCCCTCATTCATTCCAAAAGTATTACGAATCACTCTATAAATAATGATATTATAAAAAAATTATTGCAAATTCAACAATGAAAACCAAAAATGCCCCACCCCTGTACAATAATAATGGAGAAGTTCTATGCTTAAAAAAAATATCTTTCGGAAGATGATCTCCAAAAGCATAACAAAAGTAAGCATGATAGAGGGAATGCCTTTGAGTGTGGAACATGCTACAATGTTTTCAAAACCGAAGCCGAACGAGACATTCACCTTGCAGAAGAACACTAAAAGGTACATTTTCCATTAAATTTTTTAAGTTTTAATTAATAATTATTTATTTATTATTTAAATAAATATTTTTAATTTTTTTTATTATAGGAAAACAATGGCGATTGTCAATCTCCTTGAAAGTTTTCATTTAGATGGGAAGAAGTACCTATTTTATTTTTATTTTGAGTCGTCTGTTAAGTAGATGTTAAAATAGATTATAACAGTAAATTGTCTATTTTACATAAGTGTTGTTTAAGTGGGAAGCGCCTTTTATTTAAGTGAGAACCATCTGGTTAAACTGCAGAAAGATGTTACTAATTAAGTTTTTTATTTACCTTGTGACAATGATGATTGTTTCTACTTAAAGTTTTCTCTTATATCTCCATTCCATGGCATGTGTTATGTTAATTTTATTGTCGGTTGATTGAATCCTCTCATTGGTGCTTAAATCTATGGCTATTTGAACACCGGAAGCCTATGTAAGTCAACATCTTATATCACCAGTAACGTACAAAGACCAGCGAAAGTATAATTCGCCAAAATTAATCCCAACACATCAAATCAAAGCTTACATTGACTGGACTAAAATGTAAACTAACCAGCACATTTGTTTAGACCATATACAAGAGATTCATTTTTAGTGTGGCAGCATAAGATGGAGCAAAAAAAAATAGCTAAATTACCAAGAGTAATAATAGACAGATATCAAAAGTCAGAGAGCTAAAACATGATACAAAAAATCTCATATTTTAACAAATTAGACAGTAATTACCAAATATGAGATTCACAAATGATACAATCAAGTTGAAGGGGAAAAAGGTGCGAGCAAAGTACCAGATTCACAATGAAGTCTAGTCACCACCAGCAGGTAGCATGCACTCATCACCATTGGTCTCCAAACATGCTGTTGAAGGAACAATTGCAAGAGCATCCACGGAAGACACTAACAGAACATAGATGAAGCGTAAGAAATAATCAACTAGAAGAGCAGTAAATAAGTAGTAAAATGTGTCCTGCCTTCTGTTTCATTTCCTATCCAATCTAGTGAGCATATCAAGCATTCTATAATCGCTGGATCCGATGAACTTAAATACAGATTTAGAGTTCTTGCTTCACTATCTAATGGAACGACTGAAATAGGAATGCCCATAATATCACGGGCCATCATAGAAAGCACAGGATATTTGGCAGCATTATATTTCCACCATGCCAGGATATCAAAATTGTCTTCAGAACCTTTTGAGGGATGCACAGCCTCTTACAAGTACATATCCAGATCAGATCTTGCTGGATGACCGGAGGATGTCTCTTTAAGATACTGATCCAATCCACGCTGTGTATAAGACAATGTGATGCGAGAAGTCTTGCATTCTCCGCCATTTACATATTCACTCCCGCTGTAGCCACTATGTTCCCAGAATAAAAGGCCTGAAGTTTTGAAGAATTAGCAGAGTGGCCTACATACTCGTTATATAGATTTATAAAGCTGTCACGAACATTGTCAATCCTTGTTTTACTTTCAAATGCATCATCATAAATTTGCTTGAAGAGGTACTCGACAGACTTCATCTTGTAACGCGGATCTAAAACAGATGCAATTGCCATTAACATTCTATTCGAGTCCCAGAATTGTTCAAATTTCTCAAGCATCTCCTTAGCCATCCATGCAACGAAGGGTTGCATACACTTATACCAGGTCTTCAAGAGAAGATGAAGACCACAATTGTCATTGAAGTATAGATTTGCAGTTGGGATTCTTGTGGCAGAGAATTTCTCCAAAGTTTGGTAAAGAACATCTAGACACTCAACGACAGCTCTAACATCTTCCCAATCTTTGGGTGAAAGAAAGCTAGCATTTTCTACATCACTTTCTGCCAGGTGTTTGAAAGCATCTTGATAATGGCATGCAGTTTCCAGCATCATATATGTTGAGGGCCAATTAGATGGAGCATCAAGAACCAATTGTTTTTCTAGGATGCCGTATTTGCTCTGCATTTTTCTGAAGACCGGATAGCCTTTCTTGTGACGATTTTACAAATTGCATACTCACACGAACTCTATCAATGACTTCACATGCTGCTTCCAGGCTTTTGTGAACAATGGCATTCAGCAAATGCCCACAAGACCGAGCATAAAATAGATCACCATTTGAAATAAGAAAACCCTTTGCGCGGAGGTATCCTATAAGCACACTTGCCACTAAATCAGTGGTGCTACAGTTATCTAGCAGTCCAGCACATAGCTTCCCATCAATATTCCATTCCTGCAATCCCTCCATGATGGTTTTGCTCAAATCCTGCCCAAGTTCGGAAGGCCCAAGAGGAAAGAAGTTGATAATTTTCTTCAGAAGCCTCCAATCATTGCCAACATAGTGGCAGGTTAAACACACATAGTCCATGTCTGCAATAGATTTCCACATATCTGACTGTGAGGCTAACTCGGGAATGTATCTTGTCTAGCATTTCGTGCAACCTGAGCCTCTCATTTTCATATATCTTCATGCAATCTGCCTTCACAATATCAGCAATGCCATTTTAAACAGCGGCTGAAGGTTCCTGACAAAAGTCCTGAAACCAACATGATGAACAATGTTGAACGGGTAACCACGCAGAATGACCATGCCAGCAAGATCTTGACAGTTCAGCTCCTCATCAAATTGGGAATGCTCAGAACTCATGCCGCCCTCATTCTTGGCATCATTAGACTTAAGGACAAGGCGGCGCACCACCAGCTTCTTGCGTTCAACTCGTTTGGTTGATGTGCAGATCACAAGATGGTTCTTTAGATGAGTTGTACCACTCCGACTACTTGCTGTGAGCTGCTGCTTGCAATGATTGCATATGGCAACATAGCTCCCATCTGGTCTTCTCTCCTTGGTGAAATCATTCCAAACTAAGGATCTCAACTTCCGGGCTCTTGGATTATGGACAGTAATTGCAGTGCCGTCATTTGCATCCATCATAGATGATTAAGAGATTTAATTGATCGCCTCGCTGACTACAGTTGTCTCTACTACAAACTCATCATATCAATAAGCATGTCAATTTCTACTACATTCACATACGAAGCACAAAGTAGGAGGTAATATGTGTACATAATAAAAAAAAAATTGGAAAAAAAAAGACTTGCAAGGAGAAAACAAAGATACAATTGACAGACAACCATCTAGAAATAACAAGATCAAGTTTTTACCACAGTAAATATTGTATGACGTGAAATCCACAAGATGTTTCATATCAATAATAAAACCCGACTCGAAAATACCAACGATTAACGCGCATGAAGAAAAAAACAACTACGGGTTGCATACGGATACGATCAAATTCCCCCAAGACTATAACTCTGCATGCGCAGGGGAAATTTTGAGATGCAAAAAAGCTACCTTTTATCCAGAGAACCAAGTCGTTGGATGAGAAAACGAAGTCTTGCGGGATCGTGACGAAGCGTAAAAAAAATTGTCAGAGCCTTAATCGGAGCTCCGGAGGAAGAGGCGCGACCCTGGAGGAGGGCGATCGAATTGAAGCTCCTCGAGAGAGGAGGGCAAGCGGCAGGAAAAGGGCTTGCGGGAGATTAGGGTTTCGGTTTCGGATGGGAATCGCTTCAAGGCGAGAGTAGTAGCGGATGCTACTCCTTCCAATCTTCGCCGTGCTTATATTAATAGGATCGGTAACTTATCGGATGCGTGCCTATTGTGATGAATAATCATGCCCGATAAGAAGGGATTTGTTGATGAATGGCTAGCTTCCGGATTCGGGTTTTGGATCACGTTTTCGATTAATCGGATCGGGTAAATGTTCACGTCAATTTTTAAAACATGTGCAGTTGACTAACCCGCATTATTCAAAATTAACGGCAGGGCTAAATTATTTTTTAAAATCCAAAAAAAAAAAAACGATGGGACATAATGTTATAGTTGTTTTAATATTTAGATTTCAATTACTTTCGTAATACTAACCTCGTATCTTGTTTCATGTAAGATTTCTTAAGGTTTTTTTTTTGGCTAAAGTGATTATAATTAGTTATTTACTTTTTCTTATTAATTATTATTTTGTTGCTAGATCCCAAAAAATTAATGCCTTTTGGTTGGATTTTTCTACAACTCTTTTTTAATAAATTGAAAATATCACACTAACAAATATTGTACAAAATTATATAGCACAAAAGCACGTTTCAATCTCATAGCATATGATGGATTCACACCAATAAACCCCTCTTGAACAGCAACTGCTAGTCTTGCAGAGTTTCAAACTGAAGCATGCCCTATTTTACTAAATTCTCACAACCGTCTCAGTGGAAGATCCCGGCTAGTCATCGTCTTCGAGCATACTTCGACGGCTCTGAATCTGAATTTCAAGATCATCAGGATTGATACTGACCCGGAACCAGATTAAGAAGATAACTATTTGTGTGTGTGCCGAGGCAACTTTCGGTTACTTTTGTCTGTTTACTTGTTTGGCTGTTAATATGCTCCAGAAGTGAAATAAGCCTTTCTTCAAATACCTGAATATAAATATGAGAAACCTTTCATCAATCCATCGAATAGTAAGCCGGAAATGCCTCCATTTCAAATTGTACCTTCTCAGATACTTGCTCCATTTGAGCTGCTCTTAGTAGAACATCCTCCACTCCTTTTGCTTTATCAGGTTTCACTAAATCAATCCGAGCAACTACTGATAACGAGCATTACTATGAGTGAAGAGGAGTTTGAAATGCTTTGGCACAGGATTCCTGAGAATCTTAGCGAAGAAAGGTGGGTTTGACCTATCGTGAGACAGCCGATCGGTCGGTGCCTTTCCTTTGATGGGCTTGCAAGGCAATGCTGGCTAGACGAAGAGATCTTCATCTGATCCAACTATGCTTCATCTTCCCATGGGCAAAAGAACGCCTTGGGAAAGTGATCCGGGCGTATGATTTTTAAAAGGATCAGGAGTTCGATCGGATTCGATTGCCGATCTAAACCGATAGTGAATAGGCCAAGCCAAGGGTCATCCGAGGTCGGGACCCTCGGGGTCGGTCATCCGAGGTCGGGACACCCGGGGTCGGGCACTCGGGGATGGTCACCCGAGGTCGGGATCCTCGGGATCGGTCACCCGAGGTCAGGACACCCGGGGTTGGGCATTCGGGGGCGGCCACCCGAGGTCGAAACAGGGGGGTCACCCGAGGTCGGCCCCTCAAAGTCTGTTGTCCAAAGTCAGGTACTCGTGATCACACGAGAACGGCCGAACAATTATAAGCTTTTCTTATCAAATATTCAGAAGACAATCCCCCCGGCATAATCATTGCCGGGCAGAGCCGCTGAGAGTCAAGGAGGGACAGAAGAGATGTATTAGGCAGGGTGTCAAGCGGCTATGGCAGTCTCACAGCATTAATGCGGTTGTCACTATCACCATCTGTCAACTGACCCTCCCTTAATGAGATTTGCCAGCTCTGACACAGCAGATAGTTATCTCTCCCCTATATAAACCCCCCATATGGCTCTGTGGAAGGGATTGCTGCCATTTTGCAACCACGCTACTACTTTGTAATCCCCCTTTTTTGGTCCGAGTCGAGCTTCTTGAGCCGGACCCCTGTTTGAGCCCGTCCCCGATCTCCGGGTTATAGCAGACCGGGTCACCTTGGTCAGACCGAGTCATCCGTGGAAAAACCGGTCTTCGCTTGTCGACAGGATCAAATTTGGCGCCGTCTGTGGGAATCTTCGTCTGATCGAAAGCCGAGGATGAGTGACTCCAATCGGGCGACCGTCACTCTCTCACAAGAGGACTTAGAGCTGCTGATAGAAGCTAGAGCCAAGAAATTAGCGGAGGCTCAGCAGGCAGCCGCCCGACCTACCCCACCGGGCTCGGCCGAGCATACTGCTCGTGTAGGCACTGAGGGAGGGGTTCGACAGGAGGGCAGTCCTCACTTCCACCGGGCGCTGTTTGGCCCAGCTGAAGGATCAGGACAATCAGACCCTCATGAAGCTACATCCAGCCATACCAGAGCTAGCAAAGGGAAGACTCCCCTTACACCATTCCCGACTGAGCGCACAGGATTCCCCTTCTCCATCCAAGTCTTGAACAAGCCACTGCCCAAGCACTTCAGACCCCCATCCGTTATTGAATACGGAGGAGCTATTGATCCTGAAGAGCATCTAAAGAAGTTTGAGAATGCTTCGATGCTGCATCAGTACCCCGATGGTGTCAAGTGCCGGGCCTTCCTGACCACACTAGCCGGGCCGGCCCAGCGATAGTTTGACAGACTCCCGGAGGGATCAATCAAGGACTTCTCTGATTTCAAGAGACTGTTCCTGCAGTATTTTGCCAGCAGCAAAAGATACCACAAGACCAGCTTAAACTTGTTCACCATGAAGCAAGGCTCTAAAGAGCCCTTAAAAGCCTACATCAAGAGGTTTAATCAAGTGGCTCTGGATGTGCCCACCGCTACGTCCGAGGTGTTAGTCAGTGCCTTCGCGCAGGGCTTACAAGAAGGCGAATTCTTCAGATCCTTGATCCAAAAACCTCTGAAGGACTTCGAGATCCTTTTGGGGAAAGCCAGTAAATACGTAGACGTTGAAGAAGCACAAGCCGCCAGGCGGCCGGAGGTCAGGCCTGCGCCCGAGAATCCCCAGCAACATCAGAGAAATGTACCTCCTGGGGGACCTCTCAGAAGCCCCCGAGCTATGGGGCACCGACCAGGAGCCGAGAGGGGAATAGTTCAGCAAGTGGCCCAGGGTTGCATCCCTTCCAGGTGGCAGCCCTACTGTTCCTTCCATAACAGTCATACGCATGACCTTCAAGACTGCTGGGATGCTGGCAGAGGTCGGGGATGCGCCGGCCGAGGAAGTCCAAGAGGAGCTCACCATGGAGGTGGTCGAGGTCGGGGGAGGATGTCGCCCGGCCACTCCGAGTCCCCGGCCCGGCCAACCGCCTCTGCAGCCAGACAGTTGTTCCCGACCCCCGACTCCATCGAGTCCGGGAAGGCCAGCGAGGAGCAAGCTAATCAACAGAATGCGGTACACGGGGCCATTCACGTGATCTCTGGAGGTCCCACTTATGGAGATTCCAATAGAGCTCGAAAATCACAAGCCCGGCGTTTAGACATTTACCAGGTGGGCTGCAGCTCAACGCAAGCCCAAGGGCCACAGATCAGTTTTGGTCCCTCAGACTTACAAGGAGTGAAAGTACCTCATGAGGATGCCCTGGTTATCACGGCGATCATAGCTAATTATCAGATTCATAGAACTATTGTGGATACGGGGAGTTCGGTAAACATCTTGTACTTAAAAGCTTTTGAGCAATTGCAGATTGAAGCCACTGAGCTTCGACCCGTTGCCACACCTCTGTTTGGATTCACGGGGAATGAAGTCCAGCCCTTGGGCCAGATCAAATTGGTCATTTCACTCGGTGAAGAACCTTTAAGAAGAACCCGGTGGTCCACCTTCCTGGTAGTGGACGCCCCCTCGGCCTACAATGCCATCCTGGGCCGACCGGTTTTGAACGAGGTTCGAGCCGTGGTGTCCACTTTCTACTTGAAAGTCAAATTCCCAGTGGACGACCAAGTCGGAGAGGCTAAAGGAGACCAAAAAGTAGCGCGTCGGTGCTACGTGGACGACGTCCGAGTGGAGGTTAGTAAATCCTTCCGAGCAGCGCCGGCTAATTGCAACATGGTGCAATCCTCTCAGTCCTCTCCTTGGGCTGAGTTGATAGAGGAAAAGGAAGAGGTCCAGCTCTTGCCCGACCAAGAAGAAACCAAAGTGAAGATGGCTCCCGGACTACCGCCCGACCTCAGACAACAGCTGATAGAATGTCTGACTCAAAACCGAGATGTGTTTGCCTGGTCCCAACAAGATCTTAAAGGGGTCAGACCAGAGGTAATGGAGCACAAGCTGCACGTGTACCCTGATGCCCGACCTGTCAAGCAGAAGAAAAGAGATTTCAGCCCCGAACAGAACAAGATCATTCAGGCCGAGGTAGAGAGACTGCTGGAAGCTGGGCACGTCCGAGAAGTCCAATTCCCAGCATGGCTTGCCAATGTAGTGCTGGTCTCCAAGCCGGGTGACAAGTGGAGGGTCTGTATCGACTTCAGAGACCTTAATAAAGCTTGCCCTAAAGACTGCTACCCGCTTCCTCGGATAGATCAGATGGTAGACTCTACCGCCGGGAATGAACTCATCTGCATGTTGGATGCCTACCAAGGATACCATCAGGTGCCCTTGGCCTTAGAAGATCAAGAGAAGGTCAGTTTTGTCACGGCCGAAGGCACCTATTGCTACATAGTTATACCCTTCGGACTCAAAAATGCTGGGGCAACTTATCAAAGGCTGATGAATAAAGTTTTTAACGAGCAGCTCGAGAGAAACGTAGAAGTATACGTAGATGACATTCTCATCAAGTCCTGTCAAGCTGCCGACCTCATAGCCGATGTACGAGAAACCTGCTGCACCCTTCGAAGGTATGGCCTCAAACTCAATCCTGCAAAATGTCTGTTCGGAGCCAAAAGTGGGAAATTCCTGGGCTACATCTTGACCGAGCGGGGAATAGAAGCCAATCCGGATAAAGTGAGAGCTCTGCTAGACATGCCTCCGCCCAAGAACCTAAGGGAAGTTCAGCGCTTGACCGGGAGGATCATGGCCTTATCCCGATTTATCTCCCGGTCGGCTGACAGAAGTCTGCCATTCTTCAAGATCCTGCGCAAGGCCTCCAAGTTCCAGTGGGATGCTGAGTGCGACCGAGCTTTCGAAGAATTAAAGGCTTACTTGGTCGGCCTGCCAGTGCTAGCCAAACCGGAGGAAGGAGAACCATTGTACGTTTATTTATCTGCTACTGAAGGAGCGGTGAGCGCAGTGCTTGTAACCCAGAAGGAGGCCGAGCAGCAACCGGTCTACTTCTTTGGGCATCTACTTAAAGAAACCGAGTGTAGATACACCACACTCGAGAAGTTAGCTTATGTGCTTGTGTTGATGGCTAGACGATTGCGACCGTACTTCTTAGCTCACCCTATCCGGGTGCTGACCAACAGCACGCTTGGGAAGGTATTGATCAACCCGGAAATCTCAGGTCGGATGGTTAAATGGACCACTGAGCTGAGTGAATACGATATTCAATACCAACCCCGAACTGCGATCAAAGCTCAAGCCTTGGCAGATTTCCTAAGTGAACTTCATACAGAAGAAGAGGAGGAGGTCTGGAAAATATATGTGGATGGGTCAGCCACTCGGGCAGGAAGTGGCGTGGGAATCTTATTGATGTCTCCTAAGGGAGACCCCATTCATCTGGCCGTACGCCTAGAGTATCACGCTACCAATAATCAGGCGGAATACGAAGCCCTCTTGGCCGGTCTTCAAGCGGCCAGACAGGTCGGGGCCGCTCGAGTCATCCTACACTCTGATTCTCAGTTAGTGACTCAACAGGTGGCCGGACGGTTCGAAGTGAACAACGAAAGGCTACAGGCTTATGTAGAGGCATATCAACAGTTACAGGCAGAATTTCAAGAAGTTCAGATTATGCAGATCCCCCGAAGGGACAATGCCAAGGCGGATGAGTTAGCTAGGCTGGCCAGCTCCGTTCATCCGTGGGTCCTCCCCAAGCCTTCGCCTCAGGTTATGCTGGTAGCTCAGGTTGAAAGGGAAGCAGAAATGGAGATAGAGGGGGAATAGAGAGCCCCATTCATCGCATATCTGAAAGAAGGAACTCTTCCGGACAACCCTGAGCAGGCTCAGATACTGAAGATAAGGGTCGCCCAGTTCACTCTGATAGGGGATGCATTATACAAGCGAGCTTTTTCCCGACCACTATGCAGATGCCTCGGAAAGGAAGATGCGGACTATGTGCTCAGAGAAGTGCATTTGGGGTCCTGCGAAAATCATCCAGGAGGTCGGTCCATGGCTCGGAAGGTCCTGCTGGCCGGTTACTTTTGGCCGACCCTTCAAAAGGATGCAGAGAAGATGGCTCTTTCTTGCCTTTCTTGTCAGAAGTATCAGAATCTATCGCACCGACCGGTTGAGATGTTGAGAACGTCCACTGTATCATGTCCCTTTGATCAGTGGGGCATGGATATAGTAGGACCCTTCCCCAGGGCAGCAGGTCAGAAGAAATTTCTGTTGGTGGCAGTGGACTACTTCTCCAAGTGGGTAGAAGCGGAAGCCCTGGCCCGGATCACCAAACAAGCGGTGAAGAAATTCCTTTGGCAAAATATTCTTTGCCGGTATGGCATACCTCACAAGCTGGTATTAGACAAGGGTCGGCAGTTTCAGGGTCGGATAATCAGAAATTAGTGCAAGGAATTTGGGATTAAGCAGGCTTTCACTTCCGTGGTATATCCCCAGAGTAATGGTCAGGCCGAAGTAGCCAATAGAGAGATTCTGAAAGGACTCAGAGCTAAGTTGGATCAGGTCAGCGGATCCTGGGTGGATGAGCTGCCTGGTGTCCTATGGGCCCTTCGAACCACACCCAAAGAAGGGTCAGGATGCACTCCCTTCCAGTTAGTCTATGGGAGTGAAGCGGTAGTCCCCATGGAGGTCGGCTGCGAGTCAGACAGAAGACATCTGTATGGAGAAGACAATGTAGAAAAAAGACGAGCTGAGCTAGATCTGATTGAGGAGGTCCGAGCTAAGGCTGCAGTCCGCATGGCTGCTTACCAGCAAAGGATGCAGAACCGATACAACCAGAAGGTTATACCTCGACATTTCCAAGTAGGGGACAAGGTATGGAAAAGAATCAAGCCAGTTGGAGAAGTAGGCAAGATGGAGCCTCCATGGAGTGGTCCGTTCCTGGTGGTCGAGGCGTTGGGATCAGGAGCCTACTATTTGCAAGATGATCAAGGAAAGCGGCTCGGAAGACCTTGGAGTGCAGTGCATTTAAGATTGTACTGTGAGGAGAGCGGAGAGAAATGATTCTTGTAACTATACTCAGGAAAAACGATGATAAAAACTAACTCTCCAAAAGACAGCACAGGCAAGTTATAAGTGGGCTTGCTCTCACGCACCCACCGGGCTCGGCGCCGACTGGGCGTGGCGTTCCACGTTCGGTCGGGCCCGATCGGGCGTGGCGATCCACGTTCGGTCAGGGTAAGTCGGACGGTGTCCAGACTCTTGCTAAGGCAAGTTATAAGTGGGCTTGCTCTCACGCACCCACCGGACTCGGCGCCGATCGGGCGTGGCGTTCCACGTTCGGTCGGGCCCGATCGGGCGTGGCGATCCACGTTCGGTCAGGGTAAGTCGGACGGTGTCTAGACTCTTGCTAAGGCAAGTTATAAGTGGGCTTGCTCTCACGCACCCACCGGACTCGGCGCCGATCGAGCGTGGCGTTCCACGTTCGATCAAGCCCGATCGGGCGTGGCGATCCACGTTCGGTCAGGGTAAGTCGGACGGTGTCCAGACTCTTGCTAAGGCAAGTTATAAGTGGGCTTGCTCTCACGCACCCACCGTACTCGGCGCCGATCGGGCGTGGCGTTCCACGTTCGGTCGGGCCCGATCGGGCGTGGCGATCCACGTTCGGTCAGGGTAAGTCGGACGGTGTCCAGACTCTTGCTAAGGCAAGTTATAAGTGGGCTTGCTCTCACGCACCCGCCGGACTCGGCGCCGATCGGGCGTGGCGTTCCACGTTCGGTCGGGCCCGATCGGGCGTGGCGATCCACGTTCGGTCAGGGTAAGTCGGACGGTGTCCAGACTCTTGCTTAAGGGAAGTACGAATTAGCACATTTCCGTGATCTTCATTACCCGAGCGTGGCTCTCCACGTTGCGAAAGACAAAAAGAATATTAGGTCAGCTTGATAAAGCTGAACTAGTCGAACCAACGCACATAAGCCAACTCGGCTCCGCCGATAAGATTAACTCGTCGAAAACAAGATAGAACGCTGAGTCAGGGTACCAACCCGACCGAACGATATGCCCGAATCCGGGCAACGGCCTGACCGAATGACCGGGGACTCAGATACATTGAGCGTTTGACACTTAGAAAGATTTTCAGTTCGGCTTACGAAATCAAGCTAAAGGAAACAATGTGCACGCCCTGAGCAAACAACACTTAGTGAGAATTCGCAATATAGTTCCAACGTCGGCCTTGGCAAAATAGGTCAGACGCACTGAGTAAACGATACTTGACAAAAATCTAAACCATCATAAACAAGCAAGTAAGGGATCAGGGAGATGGAAGAAAAATCATAATAAGTTAACATCATCAGGAAAAGACTCGCGGCAGTTACAAAACTAAGCCCCGGGGGCTGAGCCGACTCAAAAACCTAGCAAAACTCTCTAAGGCCTGAGAGCCGAGTCATCATGAAACAAAGGAAAGTAAGAATTCAACCTAAGTAAAGGGGGGGGAAGGCATCTTCAGGAATCGACGCCTTGATCCGCCTCAGCTTCACGGCATTAGGGGGAAGGTTCTCGGGAAGATGGTCGGCCTCAGTCAGTTGCTGGATAGCACCCTTTACGCCATACACGATCATGCCACCAGTGCGCTCCGATACCAAGTTCAGAAAGGAGTCCGACTGAATGTAGGCTGCCCGGGCTGCTTCAATACGGGCGGACTCGCCCGACCTATAATCCTCCAACTCCTTCTTGAGTCGAGCAAGCTCGGCGTCCTTCTCAGCAAGCTCGGCACTCTGCCCCTGGATGGTGGTCTCCCGAACAGCTAGCTGCGCCTCCTTGCCCAATAGCTGAGCTTCTAAGCCCTGAAAGGCCTCGTGTTGGGCAGCCAACTCTATCTCTTTGTTCTTCAGGGCAAGTTGAGTTTGGTGATGGGCTGCATCCGACTCCTTCAATTTCCGTTGGAGCCCCTTAGCGTCTGTTGTTATCTTGGCCAGGTCAGCATGGACTCGGGTGTACCGGTTCTTGAGGACCTTATTCTCGCTCTCCAAATGAGCCACCCGGTTGGTTAGGCGCTCCACCTCCACCGCAGACTGGGCCATCAACCGCTGCTCCTCCTCTGCACGGACCTCCAGCTCGGCTATGTGATACCTCAGCGCGGTTATTTCCGAACGCAACTGGTCTGTGCCCTCGTCACCCGGAGGAAAAGTGCACTGCGCCACCTTGGCCTCCAGATCTCTTACTTTTCTTTCGGCCGCTCGGCGTTCTCGGGTGTTGGCAACCAGCGCTTGGCCAACTGCATGACTCAGCGCCCATTGCTGCAAAGTGGCATGAAGGTCGTAAGTATAAGCATAAGTAGTCAGATGAGGAAGGAGGGTACCTGAGTCATTCCCACGAAGAAGTGGTCGGCCAAGCTGACAGAGTCCATCGCGAAAGAAGCCGTCCATCCTTCCTCCCAGCCCGAAACCAGCATGCCATGCAGGTTAAGCGATTGAGGTTGGACGGTCGGAGTTAGAGTAGTGGCCGATGGCACTTGAACGTCCACAGCTGACCTCGGGGGGGACTGCATGGATAGAAGGGCTTCAACGACGTCGATATTGGCGGTGCTCATCTGAGGGGCCTGAGTGTTGGTGCAGTATGCACCCAAGTCAAACCTGAGTTTTGATATTGGCAAAAAGGTTCAAAAGTTAAGGGTTAATGGTTGTCTAACGAGTTTCTTGAGTGTACAGGAAAAGCCCTAGTGAAGGAATGCTAGGCACTGGCGAAGGACTGCCAGACAGGACAAGCCCTAGCGAAGGAATGCTAGGCACTGGCGAAGGGCTGCCAGAAGAAAAAACCTAGCGAAGGGCTGCTAGGCACCAAGCGAAGGGAAGCTTGGTAACTCAAGACCTGGCGAAGGACTGCTGGGCAAAAGTCCAACTGGAGGATCCGGTTGGCACCAGGTAAAACTCTCTCGAGAGGAGTAGGTGAGGACGCGTTCCTCTCGAGGGAACATTAGGCGTCGGTTCGACCTAGGGCTCCATTTTGGAGATCCAAAGTCAGAACCAAGACAGCTAAGGCTGTTTTAACTAACTTATTATTTGCTATTTTGGACTAACCCTGGATGCAGGACCGAAGGACTGTGTTTCTGCAGCTCAGAGAGCCTCAAAGGAGTGAGGCCGTAGCTGAGTAGGGCGCCCCAGAGTCAACCCAAAGTCAGCAGAGAGGTAAACGCCCCGCATGTCGGGCGCCCCGCGTGTCTCGGGCGCCCACTGTGCCACGCCACTGAAGGCTGCTGCAGCTCACTCTCACGAAGCCCTGAAGATGACGCTTTGACCGGTCAACCGGGCGCCCCGCGCGCGTCGAGCGCCCCGGTCAAAGCTGATCCCGAAGATGAAGAGATCAGCCTTGACCAGAGGGCTCGCCGGATCAAGAGCCACGTGGGGGGCGCCCCGAGCATGTCGGGCGCCCCCTGCCCTATATAAAGAGGGCCTCGACCCTATTCTTACACAACCAATTCCTTCGACAATTCTACGCTCTTCTGCTTCCACGACACGCTCCAGAAAGCTGCCAACTCAAGCCGACGATGTCCCGCTGCTCCAGAACTTCAATCTTCACCGGACGTCGGTAACAAGAGTTGTATTTAAGTTTACGAGAATATTTTTATTATTATTTGTGTGTAAACTTTTGCGAACTTATAGAATTGCCCACAGAAAACGGTCAACGACCGTGGGCCTTGGAGTAGGAGTCGACCCAGGCTCCGAACCAAGTAAACCGGCTGTGTTTGCGTTGTTGTGTTCTCTTTTATTTCCGCTGCGCACCCGCTCTTTTTAAATCCGAACGAATTGCGACATTCACCCCCCCCCTCTCTCGCATTTCTCGATCCAACAAGTGGTATCAGAGCAGGGAAGTCAAACCTGGTGCAACCACCAGTTTGAATATTTTTCGAATTTTTTTTCTCTCATTTTTTTAAAATAAAAAAAATCTTCGTTCGAGTTTTTATCTCAAGGTTGGTGCAACACCCCTTGAAATCTGTGTTTGATTATTTCTTCCCGCACTACTAATCCAAGACCAAGTCTTGGAAATATTTTTGTTGTTTACTTTTATTTCAGTAACAAATGTCTATCCAAGAAGGATTTAGCACCGCCAGACCTCCACTTTTCAGTGGAGAAGACTTTCCCTACTGGAAAAGTCGAATGGAGGTCCACCTGAAAACTCAGGTGGAAATGTGGATAATCATCCAGTCTGGACTGATGATTCCCACCAATGCTGAAGGTGTACCACAAGACTACTCAGAATGGGACACTGCCCTTAAACGAAAGATTGAAGCTGACGCCAAAGCAACCCAGACTCTACAATGTGGACTAACGAAAGAAGAGCTGAACCGCGTAGGACCCTTCAAAAGTGCAAAGGAACTATGGGCTAAATTGATTGAACTCCACGAAGGAACTTCAGATACAAGGATCAGCAAACGAGACTTGCTACTGAACAAGCTCTTCACTATCAAAATGGCAGATAACGAGACAGCAGCCCAGCTCCACGCCAGAATCCAGGAGCTGATGAATGGTCTTCACGCAATAGGTCACCAGGTTCAAAACCGTGATCTGATAAGGTACGCCCTAAACGCATTCCCTAGGACCACCTTGTGGGCATCTATGGTAGATGCATACAAGGTCTCTAGGGATCTTTCAAAAATAAGCTAGATGAGTTATTTTCTGAACTTAAGCTGCATGAACAGACTAACTCCAATTTGGTCGAGAAAAGTATAGCCTTTTTTGCAGGGAAAACAGGGAAATGACCAAGAAGAAAATTCAAGTTGAACCTGAATCTACCTCAGATTCAGAAATAGAAGATCAAGAAGAAGATCAATCAGAACTGGTCCGGCTAGCTCGAAGCTACTACAAAAAGTTGAAGAACCAAACTAACACACGGAGAACAAGCCGAAGAAAGGACGGACAAGATGAACCGGCAACTGACAAACAAAAGCCCAACGTAACCTGCTACGAATGCAAGAAGAAGGGCCACTACAAGACTGAATGTCCAAGTCTAAAGGAGTCCAAAAAGAACAGAAAGAAGAAGGCACTCCAAGCAACCTGGGACGAGTCTTCCTCAGAAGAAGAAGAAGAAGCACCTCAGTCCAATCTTCTAGCCCTGACCGCTTCGGATCAAATCGAGACTGACTCAGACTCGGAACGGGACGACGGCAAGCTGACATTCTCCGAAGACGGCGAAATAAAGGTAACGGGTTTTTCAAAATCGCAATTAAATTCTCTTATTTCCTATCTATCCCGAGATTTGGCGAAAGCCAAACTCCGAATCGAGTCCCTCCGACAGGAAGTAAAACTCCTGAAAGAGGGAGCTGATTCTAATTCCCTTAACTGAGAAAAATTCAGGAAGAAACCCCTGATCAAGTTGAGAAACTTGAATCAAAGAATTTCTCCTTGAAAACTCAAGTCAAGGATTTAAGAACAGCTTTAGAACGATTCACTTCTGGTTCCAAGAATCTTGATATGATTCTGGGAAAACAGAAGTCTGTTCTAAACCGATCCGGACTTGGCTATAGAACCAAATCTCGGCAAAGATCTTACTTTGCTGTACTGAACCAGTCAAGACCTAAGGTTCAGGCATGGGTGCCAAAACTGTGCCTGACTAAACCAACTGGTTCAAATCAATTTTGGATCCCCAAGGACAAGATTCACCTCTTGCCTAACCCATATAGAGGCTATAGTCCAGGGGGAGCCAAAATCAAAATAATTTTTATAATTAGATAGTTTTTTTTTGATTGATTGTGTGTTTATTTAATTTCTTGCAAATTGCCATGCTTAGATTTAAGGAATTCTTAGATTTAAGGACTAAAATTACTTGAAAATTGAAAACATAGTATTGGGAGGAGGTGAGATGATAGTACGTTAGGGAAGCCAATTTGGCGGAATTAGCCGAAGCTACCGATCCAAGACCCAAGCTAGTTAGACCAGAAAATGACCTAATTTAATTTGAAAATGAAATTTCATTAAAAGGCTTTGTCAAGGAAAGGGTGGATGATCCCATAAGGCTTCGGCCAAAGAAGGCCTAGTGCCTCGCCAAGACCTGGAAGCCAATTTCTGAAATTCAAATTCAAGTTAACTTTTGTCAAATTCGAATCTAACTCAAATTTCAAATAATTATAGATTCTAAACTGTTTTTCAAAACCTCTATTTTTCAAACTTATTATCTTTTTGAAAAACACTTAATCTGTTTTCAAAAGTAAATATCTTTTCAAAATAAATGAAAATTCCCTTTCGAAATTAATTTTTACCTTCAAACCTGTCTCACAAAAACCTTAAGGTTAACGTGATTGAAAACCCTAGATTCAGTGAGACAGGAAAATTAAGCTCAAATTAAACCACCTTGCTTGTGCTTTCATAATCATGGTCAAACTATGATTAACCTAGTCAAACATGGTCAAACACAGTCAAACGGAGTCAAACAGTCAAACCTGATCAAAACAGTCAAAAGTCTGGTACCTAGGGCGCCCGTAACCTGTCGGGCGCCCCTGCCAACACTGAAAAGGTACCAGCTCCAGTCAAAGCAGCAAAAGCTGCATTTGACCGACTTGAGAAGGGCGCCCGTAACCTGTCGGGCGCCCCTATACGCTCCTGTCTCCCACGCTGATTAAAGCAGTCAAAAGCTGCTAACAAACAGCTTTTGAGAAGGGTGCCCGTGACCTGTCGGGCGCCCCTACAGACCTTTTCCCTGCCCGAGGCAAAACCAACCTGTAAAGGGCGCCCGTGACCCGTCGGGCGCCCCCCCATCAACCCCTATAAAAGGGACCCGAGACTCCCTCATTTCCCACACCACATCTCACACTCCTTCTTCCCTTTGCCTCATTCTTGTGGATCAAGTGAACCTAAGCCTTCCCTTGCCTCAACCATGCCTCCAAGGTATGAAATTTAGTTGTGCAATTAATTTTTCTTAAATTACAAATTTTTTTTTTTTTGACACTCCTTCTTTATTCCTAATCACTTATTTTTTCTACACTTAGAAAACGCCGAGCAGTTCAGTCGAACCCCGGTAATGAGCCCAGTCCGACCCTAGATTTCCTAACCTAGCACTTTGTAACAAGTTCGCACAAACCACTCTACATTCCGATTAAAACAAGCTACCTTAACCGTCATTTCTTCTCCCAATCCTGTCCAGTCGCAATGTCCGCAATTAACTTCTATCAACTAGATAACCTCGTATCTGCACACATTCGATCAACAACACCCTATGTGCAGAATCTATAACAACATAGTTAGGCAAGACCACTTGAGCTTCGTCACTACCGTTCAAGGAATGCCCTTGAGCATCACTCCTACCCTACTGAACCGATTTTTGGGACTCCGACCATCTCAGTCCATCTTCTGTTGCTACCCTCCAAGGAACCCGCCCTTCGACGCCCCCTACTCTCATATTGACCTGAACACCTTATACAACTATTTCTTTGGGGAAGCCATGGACCCTGCAGGAGGGCAGTTCCACTCCACCCGACTCCCGATTCAGGACTACGCTCTCTACAGAGTAATTGTCCGTTGCATCCTTCCTTTGTCCACTAGGGACACAGCCACCATGAAACCCTTTCACACTTTTCTTCTCTATGCCCTTATCCACCATCTGGACATAGATATAGGCCTTCACCTCTTCCACTGTATCCTACATGCCTCTAGTGTATCCACTAAGGGGCGGATCCGCACTCCCTACTGCCACGTCATCACCTCTATCCTCCACCACCACGGCCGAAATATCGCTGACGGCGAGATTACCACGATGACCGGTATAGACGTCTCGGGCACCGGGGTTCTGACTTGGCGACGCCAACCAGCCGCACAGGACATTGCCGACGAGGAGGTCGAGGTCGACGCTGCCGACTTAGCAGCAGAGGTAGATCAGCCCGCTCCACCGACCTTGTACGAGAGAGTTACACGACTCGAGACGCACGTCCAGAGCTTCAGAGAAGAAGTGGAAGCGTACCATATTGAAGACCAAGAGACAAACTTAGGCTACTACAACAACATTATGAGTACCCTCACAGCCGATAGAGAAGCCTGGAATGCACAGTACCATGAGATCATGGCACGATTTGATGCATGGCAGCCGGGCCCATTTGATCCTCCTGGTCCCTCCTCTTAGATGACTTGGACATGTACCCATTTGACTACCCCTACTGAGTAGGGTTGACTTCTGTTGACTTGTACTAGACTTCTACTTGAACTATGCTAATCTTAGCTTGGCTTGTTTATTTTTTTTGACTAAATTAAGTTAGGGTTATGCTTAGTAGAATAGAATCATTTGGTTTTTGGATTTTCAATTTTAAATTGAACTTAAAATGTCTTTTAAAATGTTTTTTGTTAAAAATACAACTGCATCATGTCTTTGACATGGATGAACAATTGCAACATGTCTTTGACATGAAGTGACAACTATCTTATACATGAAATAGTCGATATGCCCACATCGTAGATAGGTGAATTGACATGAGTGGCTGCACAAGCAAAATCAAGCTCCATTTCTATAAAAGGCATATGAAATTCTTCTTTTATCCTACCGTAGCCACTTTGCCAAACAACTCAGCATGAGTAAACTTTCATTTTTTTTTTCTATTACTACTCTTGTAAAAATCTTTTATTGATGGAGGCACTTTGTTCCACAACTCGCAACCTACAAAAGCTCTCTCTTTAGCGGACCACATCTCAAAACACAACTTACCAAAGCCCTCCCCTCTCTTTGAGGGTGGTACTTTCATATTCAAGACTTTGTTGACTTAGCATCGGAGGGTGTTATTATTGAAGGATTTGTATATTTTCATTATGATATGATATTGTCTGTTTTACCTTAAGCCCTCATGACATGAGGGCTCTACCCAAAAAGTCTCATATCCATGAAGATATTTTCATCATTTTTAAACCTATGATTTTTTTTTCATATTTTTCCAACGCGGGAATTTGATTGTATTTCAAACAGTCATCCCTTCAAATGAAAGATCATCATTACTCTTATGGTCCAGGCTGTTGGTGCAGGAAGCACCTAAGTCAAACATGTGTTTTGATAATGGCAAAGGGTTCAAAAATTAAGGTCTTATTGTGATCTAACAAGCTTACTAAGTGTGCAGAAAAAGTCCTAGGTACACTAGGCAAGAAGTCCTGGCAAAGGGTTAGGCAAGAAGTCCTAGTCAAGGACTGGACAAAGAAGACCTGACCGGAAGTTGGGCAAAGAAATCTTGGTCAAGGACTGGGCAAGAAGACTTGACCGGAAGTTGGGCAAAGAAGTCCTGGTTAAAGACTGGGCAAGAAGTCCTAGCGGGGGGCTGGGCACCGAAGAAATGACCGGAAGTTGGGCACGAAGACTTGATCAGGTGGATTGGGCAAAAGTCCAACCGGAGGAGCCGGTTGGCAAAAGGTAAACTCTCCTGAGAGGAGTAGGTGAGGACGCGTTCCCCGTCGAGAGAACAATAGGCGTCGGTTCGACCTAGGGTTACATTTGGGAGACCCAAAGTCAGAACCATGACAGCTAAGACTGTAAATAATGACTAACATATTTGCTTGTTGTGTTTTGGAACTAACCTTAGTTGCAGGGAATGAAAGAATGTTGCTTCTGCAGCTCAGGCGCCCCAATGGAGTGGGGCGCCTCACTGGGGCTAGGCGCCCGTATGGATACGGGCGCCCCAGTGTAAAGGTAAAAACCAAACCACTGCCGCGAAGCCTCTGGACCAAGGCAGTTCAGGCGCCCTCATCAGCTCAGGCACGCCAGTGAAGATGATAAGCGCTGACCGAGCCTGCGGATAAGAGATCGAGCTGGGAAGGCCACGTGTAGGCGCCCCCATCGACACAGGCGCCCCCCATGGGGTGCTATAAAAGGGGGTTCACCTCCAAGGCTTCGAAGAACATCGCTCTCTACGCTCCAAACACTTTCATTCAAGCGTTATGCTCTGACAAGCTTCGACTTTGAGATTCCAGTGCCGACGACGACCCTCTGCTCCGAACATCGATCCACCTTGGGCGTCGGTAAAAATTAGTTTACGAAAAGTATTGCAATTTTCAATTCCAATTCTATTTCTGTACTCGATTTGTAAATTTCTTCTTGCGATTATAGAATTGCCCAAAGTAAATGGTCAAGGACCGTGAGCCTTGGAGTAGGAGCCGACCGCGACTCCAAACTAAGTAAAACCGACTTGTGTTCGCATGTGTTCTGTTATTTTCCGCTGCGTAACTGCTCTGTTTTTATCCGAAAATTTATTATCGATATTCACCCCCCTCTCTATCGATTTCTCCGATCCAACACTGCCTCCTCGTAAGCATCCACATCCGATGACTTTTTATGTGCTATAGGTCTCCCTACAAGCATCCAATCACTCTTACCTGCTCCAGGTTTCCCTCCAATTTCGTTCAAGGACACTCCACTAGACATCCGGTTTGGACCATTACTCTAATACCATTTGTTGTTACCGAAAGATTTGTATATCTTCACAATTGTATAATATTATCCACTTTGAGCCTGAGATCTCATGATATTATTTATGCCCCCGGAGCTATGGTGCAACGAAAGGGAGACTAGTTATCACTCAAACACCCGTGATTTGATCCCAACTACAACGAATTTTGTAAGAATTTTTTCTCTAAATGGGGTGTGCATCCGTGGGATGTTAGGCTTCTAAACCGTTCACCACTAATACTTC
>JAGFNQ010010618.1:79097-90921 GCA_024364735.1 Boesenbergia rotunda
TGAGGACGCGTTCCCCGTCGAGAGAACAATAGGCGTCGGTTCGACCTAGGGTTACATTTGGGAGACCCAAAGTCAGAACCATGACAGCTAAGACTGTAAATAATGACTAACATATTTGCTTGTTGTGTTTTGGAACTAACCTTAGTTGCAGGGAATGAAAGAATGTTGCTTCTGCAGCTCAGGCGCCCCAATGGAGTGGGGCGCCTCACTGGGGCTAGGCGCCCGTATGGATACGGGCGCCCCAGTGTAAAGGTAAAAACCAAACCACTGCCGCGAAGCCTCTGGACCAAGGCAGTTCAGGCGCCCTCATCAGCTCAGGCACGCCAGTGAAGATGATAAGCGCTGACCGAGCCTGCGGATAAGAGATCGAGCTGGGAAGGCCACGTGTAGGCGCCCCCATCGACACAGGCGCCCCCATGGGGTGCTATAAAAGGGGGTTCACCTCCAAGGCTTCGAAGAACATCGCTCTCTACGCTCCAAACACTTTCATTCAAGCGTTATGCTCTGACAAGCTTCGACTTTGAGATTCCAGTGCCGACGACGACCCTCTGCTCCGAACATCGATCCACCTTGGGCGTCGGTAAAAATTAGTTTACGAAAAGTATTGCAATTTTCAATTCCAATTCTATTTCTGTACTCGATTTGTAAATTTCTTCTTGCGATTATAGAATTGCCCAAAGTAAATGGTCAAGGACCGTGAGCCTTGGAGTAGGAGCCGACCGCGACTCCAAACTAAGTAAAACCGACTTGTGTTCGCATGTGTTCTGTTATTTTCCGCTGCGTAACTGCTCTGTTTTTATCCGAAAATTTATTATCGATATTCACCCCCCTCTCTATCGATTTCTCCGATCCAACACTGCCTCCTCGTAAGCATCCACATCCGATGACTTTTTATGTGCTATAGGTCTCCCTACAAGCATCCAATCACTCTTACCTGCTCCAGGTTTCCCTCCAATTTCGTTCAAGGACACTCCACTAGACATCCGGTTTGGACCATTACTCTAATACCATTTGTTGTTACCGAAAGATTTGTATATCTTCACAATTGTATAATATTATCCACTTTGAGCCTGAGATCTCATGATATTATTTATGCCCCCGGAGCTATGGTGCAACGAAAGGGAGACTAGTTATCACTCAAACACCCGTGATTTGATCCCAACTACAACGAATTTTGTAAGAATTTTTTCTCTAAATGGGGTGTGCATCCGTGGGATGTTAGGCTTCTAAACCGTTCACCACTAATACTTCTCAATTTACCTTGGTGACTGATGGGAAATTTCCTTTAGGGTCGATTAATTCACTACAAAATGCAATCTTGTGTGGTTTTGTTTTCACAAGAATTAAGTTTACCAGAAAAAACCTTTCGAACTGAAAAAACTAAACCAAAAATTTACATCCAAAAATAAAATCTTTGACAATTTATAAAACAGAAGTGTTAAAACAACACTAGGGTGAATTCTCCAATCCTAAAAATTATTATATATACTAATGAAACACAGTACCTAAATTTGCTCCCTTTTTTATTTTAAATATTGTATTTGACCTTTAGGAGCGGTTGTAATTGCTTCTGATCCCGGCCTTGCCTACGGGTAAGCCGACCCGTTCAGCCAACCAGCCTGACGCCACGAAGGCCCGTCAAATGGGTCAGTAGAGACGTCACCCGGGGGCCCTCAAGCCCGGAAGACCCCGGGACATTATTCGACCAGCAACGAATAGAGTCGGTCAGACCGATCCCTAGCCGCTCCTGATCCGGTCACCTCGACCCATTTCCCGACCTAGATCTAGGTCCTGCGCTCCAGCCAGACACGTGGCGACCCACGCTCCCATCACACCACCTGAATCAGATACCTGACAGAGTCAGTTAGACATGTCCCGGTAATCCCCCGACTCAAGGCATATTCTGTGTCTCAACACTCCCAGTCGAACGCGTAGCTGCCCACGCTCCCTGGCCAATACCCGACCTGGTCCTTGACACCCAGACTCGCCGATCGACGCTCAGGGCCCGGACTACTTCGTCCCTAGGCCCCCTCTATCATCATAACCAGGGTATGACTCCAATGTCGGGGTACCGCATGTCTTACTCTGCTCTGACACATCTTGCGGCCAGTCCGCCAATCTAGTACTATCGTACTGCCTGAGCACCCCGCGCCCTGTCGGGCAACTCCTTAATACTCTCGTACGGGCTGACAGGTATCACACCCTTGTCTCGTCAATCACGGACAAGGGATGTCAGTCCTCCCCGGCTATATAAACTCTGCACTCCCCCTACGGCAGGTATGCGCGCGCGAGCTCTCTCATCTAATACTGCATTTCAATTCAGCTCCCATATACTTTCACCGGATACTGACTTGACCGTCGAAATGCCTGCCCGGGGAAACCTCCGGCGGGTTTACTGACGGTCGCTGTTTCGCAGAGCTAAGCCGGAGCGCCGCCAGGTCGTTGCCACCTCCTCAGCCGCTTGTGCCATGGGAGAAGCCATTCTAGCCCTGGGGATCGCCACTTCGTTTCGCGACAGGATTAGCTTCTAAATGAAATATATAAAAGCGGTCATAGGAATTATTTCTATAGGTGCTTTTAAAAGCGGTTAAAACTGGTTCTATAAGAAATTATATAGAATTAGTTATAAAACCTCTTTTATAGCTTTCCTACACCAATCCGTACAAAATAACCGCTTCTAAAATTATCCAATGACAATGATTAATAATCGTCAAATGTGTTATAACAACTGAAGTGTTTCTAGGAATATTAATTTATAACAACCGTTCTATAGTTCATCTTATACCTCATCAACCGCTTCTGGTCTTATATATATATATATATATATATATATATATATATATAGAGAGAGAGAGAGAGAGAGAGAGAGAGAGAGAGAGAGAATTGTTCAGCTGCGGACGCGGGCTGCGGACGCACTGCGCCGCCCGACGTGGCACGCTGCGTGGACAACAAAACCCCAAAACCAAACTCGCTGCGTGAGCTTTCGCCATTTTACCCTCGCGCCCGCACGACCCCCTCTCTCACGAACCCTAATCGCCTCCCTCTCTCGCGCCTGCCCCTGCGTAGGGGTGAGTATTCGGTTAAAACCGAACCGAACCGAACCGAATAAACCGAAAACCGATTTTTTTCAAAAAAATCGAACCGATCGAATTTCTCGATAAAAACCGAGAAAACCGAACCGAAAAAATTTCGGTTAATTCGGTTTTCAACCGAATTAACCGAATTGCCCGAAATTTTAAATTTAATTCGAATTTTTAATTAAAATAACCCGATTTTATTTAATTAATTATATTTTTAAATAAAAATAATTAAATTAATATTTTTATTTGGTTTATTCGGTTTAACCGAATTACAAAACTCAAAACCGAAACCGAACCGATTTAACCGAAAAACCGAACCGAATTATTAAAAAAAAACCGAAAACCGAATTTCAAAATTCAGTTAATTCGGTTCGGTTAATTCGGTTTAACCGAATATTTGCTCACCCCTACCCCTGCGTGCCGTGGTCCGGCGATCCCCCACCGCATCGCCTCCCTCTCTCGCGCCTGCTCCTCGCGCCCGCAGCTCTTTTTATCGCAGCTCTCTTTCCGTCTTTCCCGCAGCGAACCTCGGCCTCGCACTTGCCCTCGCGTCCCGCAGCCCGTGAGCTCGTGCCGACGCCTTCCCATCCCTCGTCGCTGCGCTAGGATCTTGCGTCGCTGCCGAGATCGCGAGCGACGAGCGGAAACCCTAGGCGAAACAAGAGGATCCCTCCCGCCGGCGATTCACTCCCCCCCCCCCCCCCCCTCCAAGCGACCGCAGCACCCTTATGAGCGCGGCCTCCCTCAACAAGTCTCCTTTGCCGGTAAAACACAAAAGTTCCCACTTGTCTTTTCCTCGCCTTTGCAAATCAGTTTCCCTTCCTAATGATGTTAGATTCCATTGAATTTGTTAGTATTTTTTTGATCTGTTGTTTTAGGTCGCTTCTGTGTTTCAACATTCATTAGGAAGGATATTCTATAGTCCTCAACTGAGATATCAAACTCATTGAGCTTATAAACATTAATGAGCTTACAATGAATTAGACTTGTCTATATTAACTTCAAATTTTTTGTTGTTATTTTTTTACCATCTTCTGTGTCTCGATATTGCAGGCCCATAGGCCTTGATATTGCATTTGGATTTATCTCTAAATTTTACAATTTTAATATATGAGCAATATATGACTAGACAAATTAAATTTTGTCAGAGATTGAGGGCCTTAAGTCATACAATTATTAAGGTCGACATGGTTTATTGTAGGTCATGACTCTGCTAAATCAATTCATAAGTTATATATACCAACCATCTCATGGATTGTTTGGCAAACAAAAACCTTAACACGAGAGAAGAGGATTATGAATGCTGGTTAAGATACCAGAGCATGCCAGATAAATCTCTTGCATTTCTTTGCTTGTTTCTTTTCTCTGTGCTGCATCTTCTTTTCTGCTTCAACGTTAGCCATTGTACCTAGGATAAACAATGAGCTATTAGACAAACTGGTGTTGTTTATGTTCATTGATCTACAGGAAGTTGAGAAGGATGTAAAAACTCGAACAAAGGGTGAACTTGGAGCTGCCAAGACCCTATGCATCCCATTTGATCAGCCAAGACTCCCTGAAGGTACCCTTTAATCAATCTATTTCTTTTAGGAACTCTTTTTTCACCCTTATATTTTATGTTGATCTCCACAAAGTACACCTCATGATTACATACCCTACTTCAAGACCCTTATTCATATAGAAAGCAAGTGGTTTTTTACAAAATTAAAAAAGACTGAGGAGGGAATGTGATTAAATCATCACCAGTAACTTGACATAACACCTTCCATAGCCTTACTGTACGTGCTAATTTCAAGATTTTGTAATTTTCTTCTTGAATAATATCCTCCTAGAGGATCCTAATAAACAACGGCACCTTTGGTGAGTTAATATTCTGAATCCCGCATGGGCTGGAAACTAGATATCCAGATTGGCTAATCCATGTTTGAATTGAGGTGTTTGTTCATTGAAAATCAAAATGAGAGGCTTAAGAACATGGTATAACATTTCTTTATAAGATTTGGGATGTGGATAAATCTTGATTACAAAGTTCATGATACAAAAGATAATCATCTCTAGACATATTTTCCTCCTTCCAAGTTTTATTTTGTCCAACGTACTTAGCTTTATTGGAGCGTAGGATTATTCTAAACCTTAGTGGATCTTTTCTAATTCATATATATATATATAGATCTTTGATTTGAAGAAAAAAATTGCTGGAATCAACATCTTGATATGATTTGTTTCTTTTTGATGAGTATTGTTCTTTTCATTAAAACCACATTATGATTTATGCTTCAGTTTTTAACATCAATTTTCTTTCACCCTTGCAAAATTGTTGGATTTCGTCTGGTTTACAATTTTAGTGCCATCTTTATCATCATTTTCTTTGTTTTACATGTCGAATGCCACACTACTGGACCATCATAAATTTTATTTGCTCATATTATTTGCAGGCACTCTTTACTTTGCTTCAGGAAAGCCTGCAAAGAAGTGGGCATACTGGGGACAAAGCTATTAGGCACTCTTTGTTTTTTTTTTCTTCTGACATTTAATTGTTATTTTTTCAATTTCTGCTTCGAAAGAGTTTTTTCAAGTGTGATGTGCCAAAATTGAGTAGATATACAAGTACTTAATCAGTTAAAAAGAGAAGGTTGATGTAATCATTATTACAGTCTACTTTTTGTTTAACTAAGAAAATAGAGTGATGGACTGTCTGGATTCAGTCTCAAGGGGTCAGTGTTGTTAAACTTGGAGTTTTTTTTTTGCAATGATTAAGTACAGCAATAAGCTAGAAGATGGTCATTACCTTACTTGCCATTGTTGTTTATTGATCACTCGTGCTTTGCAGTGTATATGCTCTTCGTATATACATTTTTTCTACTCCAAAACAAGTGAGAATTTGGTCAATTTTTCAATTCTGTGACTAACAAGCCCTAATTTATAACCAGAATGATGAATTAGAGTAGATGATTTCAAGCTTAACCGCGTGGTTCTTATGAGGTTTTTTGACCCATAGAGTTCTCGTCTTTTTGATACTAGGGATACATGGTAGTCAACTCAACAAGTAAAATGTTGCAGATTTTTATTGAATTATGAAATACAAGATGTATCTTTTCATAGATGATTTCATTTCTAATTGTGTATGATCTTATCAAATTATGAATGATCTTGGCCATCAAGCAAAAAGAAATTTTGAATGCTTCGACACTGAGAATGATGTGTCCCTTACCCATCCAACCGTTATTCTTTCGTCTGTGCTTCCCCTCAAGACGAACAAGGTAATTGTGCGACTAGATAAAAGCCAAACAAGGGATGAGGGCGAAGATAGCAATAACGATGGCCGAAAGTTTCACATGTTAATCTCACACATCAACAATTCAACAATAAATAAATGAAGACGAAAGAGGTTATAGATTTAGCACCAAACCAAAATGTTCCAATAGATGTTTAAAAAATTAAAAATTACAACGTAGGTAAATCAGTACGATACATGTACCTGATTTTTTGAGAAATTATTTTTAAAATTCATTAAAAATAATTTACCAATACCTTGCGTGCTTTCATTTTTAAAATAATTATTTTATTAATTTAATTTAATTTAATTCAATATACGCTATAGTAGCACAAACTCAATATAAAGTTAATGTATGATATTGTCATATTAAAATTTGAAGATCAAAATCTAATAAAACTAATATGTTCATCCTTTCTAAGTATTAACTACAACATTCAAACTAATAATATCATAATTTATCTCCTTCATATTAATTCTAAAATAAATTAACAAAAAAAATTGAAAAGAACGAATTCTCTTTTACCATGACGATAGAATACAAAGCCAATAAAATGAACGTGGAACGCACAATAAAATGTTTTTTCCTTCATTGAAAATAAGGCCAGACGAGTTAACTAATATTGCAATTAAACCAGATAATCCATGCAACGTACAAGTTGGTCCAACACATACCAACAGTCGAATGAAGGAAAGTAGGAAATTTAGATGGAAGTTACAAGCTTCTAACACATACCAAAACAAACCACACAATGTAGTAGCGTAGCTAGCTTAGTAGCAGGGGGTGCGGTCGCACCCCCTGACATATATATATAAAAGCACTTTAACGGATTAATTTATCATCGTTCATCGTCTAAAAATTGAAATTGATTATAAACTATCCATTAATATAAATTTTACAAGGAAATATCTTAATTTAGAATGATAAATATTGAACTTTAAAAATAAAATATATGATAATAAATGAATGAATTAATTCATAGAACATGAAGTGAAAATACTATTAAAATTGTATCGGATTCGAAATAAATCTAACAGGTAGATGCGGAGATAAGGATTATATTGGTTCAATTCGTGATTGATTTGAAGTTGATTTGGTCAAATTATAGTTGAACCAATTTTATGTAAGTCTCCCGGATAGTTTTGATGTTGATCAACCGAATTAAGTTAGACCCTGTGTATATTTGATGCTTTGTATCTTAGGATTATAATGGTTCAAATCAGGATCGATTTGGAGTTGATTTGATTCAATTATTATCGAACCAAAGTTATGTACGTACCTGGATCGTTTTGGTATCGATTAATTGAATTAAGTTAAGTCTCATGTATATTTGATGTCTCGTGTCTAATTAAGTTTTGATGTTGATCAATTTACACTAAGGTTTGGAATTTTCAAAAATGGTTTCTCTTAGTCGAAAATCGCCCATCCTGATCGATAATCCTGGCTACGCCACTGTAAACACCATACGATTATTTGAATATATCGAGGCAAAAGTTTCCTCGAGGTGACAAGAACAATAGGTCTTGATCCGGGTGTATGATTTTTAGAAGGATCAGGAGCTCGGTCGGGTTCGATTGCCGATCTAAACCGGTAGTGAATAGGCCAAGCCAAGGGTCACCCGAGGTCGGGACCCTCGGGGTCGGTCACCCGGGGTCGGGACCCTCGGGGTCGGTCACCCGGGGTCGGGCACTCGGGGATGGTCACCCGAGGTCGGGACCCTCGGGATCGGTCACCCGAGGTCGGGACACTCGGGGTCGGGCACTTGGGGACAGTCACCCGAGGTCAGGACACCCGGGGTTGGGCATTCGGGGGAGGCCACCCGAGGTCGGAACGGGGGGGGGGGGGGGGGGGGGGGTCGGACACCCGAGGCCGGGACACTCGGGGTCGATCACCCGAGGTCGGAACAGGGGGGTCGGACACCCGAGGCCGGGACACTCGGGGTCGGTCACCCGAGGTCGGCCTCTCAAAGTCTGTTGTCCAAAGTCAGGTACTCGTGATCACACGGGAACGGCCGAACAATTATGAGCCTTTCTTATCATATGAGCCTTTCTTATCAAATATTCAGAAGACAATCCCCCCGAAATAATCATTGCCTGGCAGAGCCGCCGAGAGTTAAGGAGGGATAGAAGAGATATATTAGGCAGGGTGTCAGGCGGCTATGGCAGTCTCACAGCATTAATGCGGTTGTCACTATCACCATCTGTCAACTGACCCTCCCTTAATGAGATTTGCCAGCTCTGACACAGCAGATAGTTATCTCTCCCCTATATAAACCCCCCATATGGCTCTGTAGAAGGGATTGCTGCCATTTTACAACCACGCCACTACTTTGTAATCCCCTTTTTGGTCCGAGTCGAGCTTCTTGAGCCGGACGCCTGTATGAGCCCGTCCCCGATCTCCGGGTTATAGCAGACCGGGTCACCTTGGTCAGACCGAGTCATCCGTGGAAGAACCGGTCTTCGCTTGTCGACAGTATCAAATTTGGCGCCGTCTGTGGGAAATCTTCGCCTGATCGAAAGCCGAGGATGAGTGACTCCAATCGGGTGACCGTTACTCTCTCACAAGAGGACTTGGAACTGCTGATAGAAGCTAGAGCCAGGAAATTAGCGGAGGCCCAGCAGGCAGCCGCCCGACCTACCCCACTGGGCCCGGTCGAGTGCACTATTTGTGTGGGCACTGAGGGAGGGGTTCGACAGGAGGACAGTCCTCACTTCCACCGGGCGCTGTTTGGCCCGGCTGAAGGAGCAGGACAATCGGACCCTCATGAAGCTACATCCAGCCATACCAGAGCTAACAAAGGGAAGGCTCCCCTTGCGCCGACCTCGACTGAGCGCACAGGGTTCCCCTTCTCTAGCCAAGTCTTGAACGAGCCACTGCCCAAGCATTTCAGACTCCCGTCCATTACTGAATAAGGAGGAGCTACTGATCCTGAAGAACATCTAAAGAAGTTTGAGAATGCTTCGATGCTGCATCAATACCCCGATGGTGTCAAGTGCCGGGCCTTCCTGACCACTCTAGCCGGGCCGGCCCAGCGATGGTTTGACAGACTCCCAGAGGGATCGATCAAGGACTTCTCTGATTTCAAGAGACTGTTCCTGCAGCATTTTGCCAGTAGCAAAAGATACCACAAGACCAGTTTAAACTTGTTCACCATGAAGCAAGGCTCCAAAGAGCCCTTAAAAGCCTACACCAGGAGGTTTAATCAAGTGGCTCTGGATGTGCCCACCGCTATGTCCGAGGTGTTAGTCAGTGCCTTCGCGCAGGGCTTACAAGAAGGCGAATTCTTCAGATCCTTGATCTGAAAACCTCCGAAGGACTTCGAGTGCCTTTTGGGGAAAGCCAGTAAATACGTAGACGTTGAAGAAGCACAAGCCGCCAGGCGACCGGAGGTCAGGCCTGCGCACGAGAATCCCCAGCAACATCAGAGAAATGTACCTCCTGGGGGACCTCTCAGAAGCCCCCGAGCTATAGGGCACCGACCAGGAGCCGAGAGGGGAATAGTTCAGCAAGTGGCCCAGGGTTGCATCCCTTCCAGGTGGCAGCCCTACTGTTCCTTCCATAACAGCCATACACATGACCTTCAAGACTGCTGGCAGGTCGGCAGAGGTCGGGGACGCGCCGGCCGAGGAAGTCCAAGAGGAGCTCACCAAGGAGGTGGTCGAGGTCAGGGAAGAACATCGCCTGGCCACACCGAGTCCCCGGCCCGGCCAACCGCCTCTGCAGCCAGACAGTTGTTCCCGACCCCCGACTCCATCGAGCCCGGGAAGGCCAGCGAGGAGCAAGCTAATCAACAGAATGCGGTACACGGGGTCATTCACGTGATCTCTGGAGGTCCCACTTATGGAGATTCCAATAAAGCTCGAAAATCACAAGCCCGGCGTTTAGACATTTACCAGGTGGGCTGCAGCTCAACGCAAGCCCAAGGGCCACAGATCAGTTTTGGTCCTTCAGACTTACAAGGAGTAGAAGTACCTCATGAGGATGCCCTGGTCATCACAGCGATCATAGCTAATTATCAGATTCATAGAACCATTGTGGATACGAGGAGTTCGGTAAACATCTTGTACTTAAAAGCTTTCGAGCAATTGCAGATTGAAACCACTGAGCTTCGACCTGTGGCCACACCTCTGTTTGGATTCACGGGGAATGAAGTCCAACCCTTAGGCCAGATCAAATTAGCCATCTCACTCGGTGAAGAACCTTTAAGAAGGACTCGGTGGTCCACCTTCCTGGTAGTGGACGCCCCCTCGGCCTACAATGCCATCCTGGGCCGACCGGTGTTAAACGAGTTCCGAGCCGTGGAGTCCACTTTCTACTTGAAAGTTAAGTTCCCAGTGGGTGATCAAGTCGGAGAGGCTAAAGGAGACCAAAAGATAGCACGTCGGTGCTATGTGGATGACGTCCGAGTGGAGGTTAGTAAGTCCTTCCGAGCAGCGCCGGCTAATTGCATCATGGTGCAATCCTCTCAGCCCTCTCCTTGGGCTGATTTGATAGAGGAAAAGGAAGAGGTCCAGCTCTTGCCCGACCAAGAAGAAACCAAAGTGAAGATGGCTCCCGGACTACCGCCCGACCTCAGACAACAGCTGATAGAATGTCTGACTCAAAACCGAGATGTGTTTGCCTGGTCCCAACAAGATCTTAAAGGGGTCAGACCAGAGGTAATGGAGCACAAGCTGCACGTGTACCCTGATGCCCGACCTGTCAAGTAGAAGAAAAGAGATTTCAGCCCCGAACAGAACAAGATCATTCAGGCCGAGGTGGAGAGACTGCTGGAAGTTGGGCACGTCCGAGAAGTCCAATTCCCGGCCTGGCTGGCCAATGTAGTGCTGGTCTCCAAGCCGGACGACAAGTGGAGGGTCTGTATTGACTTCAGGGATCTCAACAAGGCTTGTCTCAAGGATTGCTACCCCCTCCCTCGGATAGACCAGATGGTAGACTCTACTGCGGGTAGCGAGCTCATCTGCATGTTGGATGCTTACCAGGGATACCATCAAGTGCCATTAGCCTTAGAAGATCAAGAAAAGGTCAGTTTTGTCACGGCTGAAGGCACCTACTGCTACACAGTTATGCCCTTCGGACTCAAAAATGTTGGGGCCACTTATCAAAGGTTGATGAATAAAGTTTTTAAGGAACAGCTCGGGAGAAACGTAGAAATATACGTAGACGACATTCTCATTAAGTCCTCCCGAGCTGTTGATCTCATAACAGATGTACGAGAAACCTGCTGCACCCTTCGAAGGTATGGCCTCAAGCTCAATCCTGCAAAATGCCTGTTCGGAGCTAAAAGTGGGAAATTCCTGGGTTACATCTTGACGGAGCGGGGGATAGAAGCCCATCCGGGTAAAGTGAAAGCTCTGCTAGACATGCCTCCGCCCCGGAACCTAAGGGAAGTTCAGCGCTTGACAGGAAGAATTACGGCTTTATCCCGCTTTATCTCCCGGTTGGCTGCTAGAAGTCTACCATTCTTCA
>JAGFNQ010010618.1:91853-129365 GCA_024364735.1 Boesenbergia rotunda
AGGGCCGCCCGGTTCACTCTGATAGGGGATGCATTATACAAGCGAGTTTTTTCCCGACCACTATGCAGATGCCTCGGAAAAGAAGATGCGGACTATGTGCTCAGAGAAGTGCATTTGGGGTGCTGCGGAAATCATTCAGGAGGTCGGTCCATGGCTCGGAAGGTCCTGCTGGCCGGTTACTTTTGGCCGACCCTTCAAAAGGATGCAGAGAAGATGACTCTTTCTTGCCTTTCTTGTCAGAAGTATCAGAATCTATCGCACCGACCGGTTGAGATGTTGAGAACGTCCACTGTATCATGTCCCTTTGATCAGTGGGGCATGGATATAGTAGGACCCTTCCCCAGGGCAGCAGGTCAGAAGAAATTTCTGTTGGTGGCAGTGGACTACTTCTCCAAGTGGGTCGAAGCGAAAGCCTTGGCCCGGATCACCGAACAAGCGGTGAAGAAATTCCTTTGGCAAAATATTCTTTGTCGGTATGGCATACCTCACAAGCTGGTATCAGGCAATGGTCGGCAGTTTCAGGGCCGGATAATCAGAAATTGGTGCAAGGAATTTGGGATCAAGCAGGCCTTCACTTCCGTGGCATATCCCCAGAGTAATGGTCAGGCCGAAGTAGCCAATAGAGAGATTCTGAAAGGGCTCAGAGCTAAGCTGGATCAGGTCGGCGGATCCTGGGTAGATGAGCTGCCTGGTGTCCTATGGGCCCTTCGGACCACACCCAAAGAAGGGTCAGGATGCACTCCCTTCCAGTTAGTCTATGGGAGTGAAGCGGTAGTCCCCATGGAGGTCGGCTGCGAGTCTGACAGAAGGCATCTGTATGGAGAAGACAATGCGGAGAAAAGACAAGTTGAGCTAGATCTGATTGAGGAGGTCCGAGCTAAGGCTGCAGTCCGCATGGCTGCTTACCAGCAAAGGATGCGGAACCGATACAACCAGAAGGTTATACCCCGAAATTTCCAAGTAGGGGACAAGGTATGGAAAAGAATCAAGCCAGTTGGAGAAGTAGGCAAGATGGAGCCTCCATGGAGTGGTCCGTTCCTGGTGGTCGAGGCGCTGGGATCAGGAGCCTACTATCTGCAAGATGATCAAGGAAAGCGGCTCGGAAGACCCTGGAGTGCAGTGCATTTAAGATTCTACCGTGAGGAGAGCGGAGAGAAATGATTCTTGTAACTGTACTCAGAAAAAACAAGGATAAAAATTGACTCTCCAAAGGACAACTACGGCAAGTTATAAGTGGGCTTGCTCTCACGCACCCACCGAACTCAGCGCTGATCGGGCGTGGCGTTCCACGTTCGGTCGGGCCCGATCGGGCGTGACGATCCACGTTCGGTCAGGGTAAGTCGGACAGTGTCCAGACTCTTGCTAAGGCAAGTTATAAGTGGGCTTGCTCTCACGCACCCACCGGACTCGGCGCCGATCGGGCGTCGTCCACATAGCACCGACGTCCACATAGCACCGACGTCGTCCACATAGCACCGACTTACTAACCTCCACTCGGACGTCATCCACATAGCACCGACGTGCTACCTTTTGGTCTCCTTTAGCCTCTCCGACTTGATCACTCACTGGGAATTTAACTTTCAAGTCGAAAGTGGACACCACGGCTCAGAACTCGTTCAACACCGGTCGGCCCAGGATGGCATTGTAGGCCGAGGGGGCGTCCACTACCAGGAAGGTAGACCATCGAGTCCTTCTTAAAGGTTCTTCACCGAGTGAGATGGCTAATTTGATCTGGCCCAAGGGCTGGACTTCATTCCCCGTGAATCCAAACAGAGGTGTGGCCACGGGTCGAAGCTCAGTGGTTTCAATCTGCAATTGCTCGAAAGCTTTTAAGTACAAGATGTTTACCGAACTCTCCGTATCCACAATGGTTTTATGAATCTGATAATTAGCTATGATCGCCGTGACGACCAGGGCATCCTCATGAGGTACTTCTACTCCTTGTAAGTTTGAAGGACCAAAACTGATCTGTGGCCCTTGGGCTTGCGTTGAGCTGCACCCCACCTGGTAAATGTCTAAACGTCGGGCTTGTGATTTTCGAGCTCTATTGGAATCTCCATAAGTGGGACCTCCAGAGATCACGTGAATGGCCCCGTGTACCGCATTCTGTTGATTAGCTTGCTCCTCGCTGGCCTTCCCGGGCTCGATGGAGTCAGGGGTCGGGAACAACTGTTTGGCTGCAGAGGCGGTTGGCCGGGCCGGGGACTCGGAGTGGCCAGGCGATGTTCTTCCCCGACCTCGACCACCTCCTTGGTGAGCTCCTCTTGGACTTCTTCGGTCGGCGCGTCCCCGACCTCTGCCGGCCTGCCAGCAGTCTTGAAGGTCATGCATATGGCTGTTATGGAAGGAACAGTAGGGCTGCCACTTGGAAGGGATGCAACCCTGGGCCACTTGCTGAACTATTCTCCTCTCGGTTCCTGGTCGGTGCCCCATAGCTCGGGGGCTTCTGAGAGGTCCCCCAGGAGGTACATTTCTCTGATGTTGCTGGGGATTCTCGTGCGCAGGCCTGACCTCTGATCGCCTGGCGGCTTGTGCTTCTTCAACGTCTACGTATTTACTGGCTTTCCCCAAAAGGCTCTCGAAGTCCTTCGGAGGTTTTCGGATCAAGGATCTGAAGAATTCGCCTTCTTGTAAGCCCTGCGCGAAGGCACTGACTAACACCTCGGACGTAGCGGTGGGCACATCCAGAGCCACTTGATTAAACCTCTTGATGTAGGCTCTTCATGGTGAACAAGTTTAAGCTGGTCTTGTGGTATCTTTTGCTACTGGCAAAATGCTGCAGGAACAGTCTCTTGAAATCAGAGAAGTCCTTGATCGATCCCTCTGGGAGTCTGTCAAACCATCGCTGGGCCGGCCCGGCTAGAGTGGTCAGGAAGGCCCGGCACTTGACACCATCGGGGTACTGATGCAGCATCGAAGCATTCTCAAACTTCTTTAGATGTTCTTCAGCATCAGTAGCTCCTCCGTATCCAGTAATGGACGGGAGTCTGAAATGCTTGGGCAGTGGCTCGTTCAAGACTTGGCTAGAGAAGGGGAACCCTGTGCGCTCAGTCGGGGTCGGCGCAAGGGGAGCCTTCCCTTTGTTAGCTCTGGTATGGCTGGATGTAGCTTCATGAGGGTCCGATTGTCCTGTTCCTTCAGCCGGGCCAAACAGCGCCCGGTGAAAGTGAGGACTGTCCTCCTGTCGAACCCCTCCCTCAGTGCCTACACGAGCAGTGTACTCGGCCGGGCCCGGTGGGGTAGGTCGGGCGGCTGCCTGCTGGGCCTCCGCTAATTTCCTGGCTCTAGCTTCTATCAGCAGCTCCAAGTCCTCTTGTGAGAGAGTAACGGTCACCCGATTGGAGTCACTCATCCTCGGCTTTCGATCAGGCGAAGATTCCCACAGACGACGCCAAATTTGATCCTGTCGACAAGCGAAGACCGGTTCTTCCACGGATGACTCGGTCTGACCAAGGTGACCCGGTCTGCTATAACCCGGAGATCGGGGACGGGCTCAAACAGGGGTCCGGCTCAAGAAGCTCGACTCGGACCAAAAAGGGGATTACAAAGTAGTGGCGTGGTTGCAAAATGGCAGCAATCCCTTCTACAGAGCCATATGGGGGGTTTATATAGGGGAGAGATAACTATCTGCTGTGTCAGAGCTGGCAAATCTCATTAAGGGAGGGTCAGTTGACAGATGGTGATAGTGACAACCGCATTAATGCTGTGAGACTGCCATAGCCGCCTGACACCCTGCCTAATATATCTCTTCTGTCCCTCCTTAACTCTCGGCGGCTCTGCCAGGCAATGATTATGCCGGGGGGATTGTCTTCTGAATATTTGATAAGAAAGGCTTATATGATAAGAAAGGCTCATAATTGTTCGGCCGTTCCCGTGTGATCACGAGTACCTGACTTTGGACAACAGACTTTGAGGGGCCGACCTCGGGTGACCGACCCCGAGTGTCCCAGCCTCGGGTGTCCGACCCCCCCGTTCCGACCTCGGGTGATCGACCCCGAGTCCGCCTCGGGTGCCGACCCCCCCCGGTTCCGACCTCGGGTGCCGACCCCGAGTGTCCCGGCCTCGGGTGTCCGACCCACCGTTCCGACCTCGGGTGGCCGCCCCGAATGCCCGACCCGGGTGTCCTGCCTCGGGTGACCGTCCCCGAGTGCCCGACCCCGGGTGTCCCGACCTCGGGTGACCGACCCGAGGGTCCGACCTCGGGTGACCCTTGGCCTGGCCTATTCACTACCGGTTTAGATCGGCAATCGAACCCGACCGAGCTCCTGATCCTTCTAAAAATCATACACCCGGATCACAAGCCTCCCTCTCAAGTCTAGTCGAAGGAGGAGTTCAATCCGACTGACTAGGCTCCCTGCTCGGTCGGCTTGCCTCTTTTTTGCCTTCTCGCACGTCACCTCGTACGGTTAATCCTCCCCTTTAATGCCGTATCCCCCATCAAATCCTCATTAATGCAGGACCACGTGTCGCTTCTCGACTGGAGGTCTCTAGTAACGAAACGTCACCGGCGTGGCTCGCGCGACGTGCGAGTGAAGCTTCGAGGTCTGGGAAATGGCAGAGATCGGACGGCGAGGAGTCTGCCCCGCCATTTTCTTTTTCTCCATCGGACGGTCCTCCTGGTTTTACCAGCGGTATAAATAGGCTTAACTCCTCATTTTACCCCTTTTTATCCCGACCTTCGCTTTCTCTCCGACTCCTGTCCGATCTCCGCCACCCGACCTTCGCAAATCCGGCGAACAGTGTTTGCGGCGATCTTCGATTTTAGGTATTTCTTTCCTCTGCCGAGTCCTCGTCGTGCCTTTTTCGACTTTGTTTTGATGGCCGAATCGTCTACTCCTCCCGAGCCATGGTATTTAACCACCCGGTCTTCCCTAACCTTAGGTCAGATTGAGACCCTGCGTATAGATTACCTAATCCCCGAAGACCATCTCATAACTCTGTCCGACCGTCGGGGTCGGGCACACGAGCCCCCCCAAGTCATTTCACCGTCTTCTCTGATCAGTTGTTAGCCGGTCTGCGTTTTCCCCTGCACCCCTTCTTCCGCGAGATCTGTCATTATTTCCAGATCTCCTTGTCTCAATTAGCCCCCAACTCGATCCGAATCCTATGCGGTACAGTGATCATCTTTACCGCCCATAAAATTCCCTTAGAACCCCGGGTGTTCCACTTTTTCTATTATCTCAAGAAACAAGAACCCGGGAATTTCTACTTCCAAGCTCGTATTAACTCGGCCTTCTTAGAGAAGGTGCCTTCCTCCAATAAAGGTTGGAAATCTCACTTCTTCTATATCCAATAAATCCCCCGACCGAACTGGCCTACTGCGTGGGTAGAGAACCTGCCTGATCACCCTCAGCTACCCAAGAACCTTGGTTCGGAACCGGGCTACCGGTCTGCATTTTCTAAGCTCGGGGGAGCCCGATACCATGCGGGCAAGCTACTGATCGAGGGTATGTTGTATCTCTTCCGGCTGAGCCAAGTCCCGGCGGAGCTACCCGACACCCTCGGTACGTCTCTACTCGCTTTGTAAGTTTGTTAATGCTAACTAAAACTTTTTCCTTTGTGCAGCCGAAGTCATGTATAGCGCTAGGGTTGATGCTGTAATGGACCGGGCGGACGAAGCCATGGAGGCTTTAGCCGCCTAGCTAGCGGCTGCTCGGGCGGTACCGCCGGTGAACATTGTCTCAGATCCCGAGCCGCCGGAAACCGCAGCAAACGACCCCGGCGAGAGCCGCCCGACTGGGGACTCGGGGGAAACGACTCGGGTAGCTGGCGAAGGGACCTCCACCCAGCCAGAGGAAGAAGAAGGAGAAGATCAGGCAGCTTCTACTAGCCTGGTTCGGAAGCGCCGTCGCCTAGTCCTCCGCTTGGGGACGCCTTCGCCCCCCGCACCGACCTCGGGGGATCAGGTTGCCATACCTTCCCGACCTGATCAGGCTATGCCCGGTCTTCAAGCCCCCACCCAGGGCTCAACTCCTATTCCCGCAGTTCCCCGACCTGACCCTCGGGGTCCGACCCAGTCAACACCTCGCTTGGCAGCCCGACCTCCTACCTCCATAACCGCACCATCCGGTGCATCCACCTCGGGGACCGCGCCGCGTCCTCAGGCCCCTCAGACGAGCACTGCCAATATTGACGCCGTGGAAGCCCTTCTGTCCATGCACTCCCCTCCGAGGTCAACGGTGGACGTTCAAGTGCCCTCGGCCACTATTCTAACTCCGACCGTCCAGCCTCAATCACTTAACCTGCATGGTATGTTGGTTTCGGGCTGGGAAGAAGGATGGACGGCTTCTTTCGCGATGGACCCTGTCAGCTTGGCCGACCACTTCTTCGTGGGAATGACTCAGGTACCCTCTTCCCTCATCTGACTACTTATGATTATACTTACGACCTTCATGCCACTTTGCAGCAATGGGCGCTGAGTCATGCAGTTGGCCAAGCGCTGGTCGCCAACACCCGGGAACGCCGAGCGGCCGAAAGAAAAGTAAGAGATCTGGAGGCCAAGGTGGCGCAGTGCACTTTTCCTTCGGGTGACGAGGGCATAGACCAGCTGCGTTCGGAAATAACCGCGCTGAGGTCTCACATATCCGAGCTAGAGGTCCGTGCAGAGGAGGAGCAGCGGTTGATGGCCCAGTTTGCGGTGGAGGTAGAGCGCTTAACCAACCGGGTGGCTCATTTGGAGGGCGAGAATAAGGTCCTCAAGACCCGATATACCCGAGCCCATGCTGACCTGGCTAAGAAAACAACAGACGCCAAAGGACTCCAACGGAAATTGAAGGAGTCGGACGCTGCTCATCACCAAACTCAACTTATTCTGAAGAACAAAGAGACGGAGCTGGCCGCCCAACAAGAGGCCTTTCAAGGTTTAGAAACTCAACTAGTGAGCAAGGAGGCACAGCTGGCCGTTCGGGAGACCACCATCCAGGGGCAGGATACCGAGCTTGCTCAGAAGAATATTGAGCTTGCTCGGCTCATGAAGGAGTTAGAGGAGTATAAGTCGGGCAAGCCCGCCCGGATTGAAATAGCGCGTCTAGCCTACATTCAGTCAGACTCCTTCCTGAACTTGGTATCGGAGCGCACTGGTGGCATGATCGTGTATGGCGCGAAGGGTGCTATCCAGCAGCTGACTGAGGCCGGCCATCTTCCCGAGGCCCTTCCCCCCAACGCAGTGAAGCTGAGGCGGATCAAGGCGTCGATTCCTGAAGATGCCTTTCCCCTATTTACTTAGGTTGAATTCTTACTTTCCTTTGTTTCATGATGACTCGGCTCTCCGGCCTTACAGAGTTTGCTATGTTTTTGAGTCGGCTCAGCCCCCGGGGCTTAATTTTGTAACTGCCACAAGCCTTTTCCTGATGATGCTAACTTATTATGGTTTTTCTTCCATCTCCTTGATCCCTCACTTGCTTGTTTATGATGGTTTAGATTTTTGTCAAGTATCGTTTACTCAGTGCGCCTGAACTATTTTGCCAGGGCCGACGTTGGAACTATATTGCGAATTCTCACTAAGTGTTGATTGCTCAGGGCGTGCATATTGTTTCCTTTAGTTTGATTTCGTAAGCCGAATTGAAAATCTTTCTAAGTGTCAAACGCTCAGCGTATCTGAGCCCCCGGTCATTCAGTTAGGCCGTTGCCCGGATTCGGGCATATCGTTCGGTCGGGTTGGTATTAATCTTATCGGCGGAGCCGAGATGGCTTATGTGCGCTGGTTCGACTAGTTCAGCTTTATCAAGCTGACCTAATATCCCTTTTGTCTTTCGGAACGTGGGGAGCCACGCTCGGGCAATGAAGATCACGGAAATGTGTTAATTCGTACTTCCCATAAGCAAGAGTCTGGACACCGTCCGACTTACCCTGACCGAACGCGGATCGCCGCGTCCGACCGGGCCCGTCCGAACGTGGAATGCCACGCCCGATTGGCGTCGAGTTTGGTGGGTGCGTGGGAGCAAGCCCACTTATAACTTGCCTTAGCAAGAGTCTGGACACCGTCCGACTTACCCTGACCGAACGTGGATCTCCACGGCCGATCGGGCCCGACCGAACGTGGAACGCCACGCCCAGTCGGGGCCAAGCCCGGTGGGTGCGTGAGAGCAAGCCCACTTATAACTTGTCTTAGCAAGAGTCTGGACACCGTCCGACTTACCCTGACCGAACGTGGATCGCCACGCCCGATCGGGCCCGACCGAACGTGGAACGCCATGCCCGATCGGCGCCGAGTCCGGTGGGTGCGTGAGAGCAAGCCCACTTATAACTTGCCTTAGCAAGAGTCTGGACACCGTCCGACTTACCCTGACCGAACGTGGATCGCCACGCCCGATCGGGCCCGACCGAACGTGGAACGCCACGCCCGATCAGCGCCGAGTCCGGTCGAGCGTGGTTGCCCACGCTCGATCATGGTAAGTCGGACGGTGTCCAGACTCTTGCTAAGGCAAGTTATAAGTGGGCTTGCTCTCACGCACCCACCGGACTCGGCGCCGATCGGGCGTGGCGTTCCACGTTCAGTCGGGCCCGATCGGGTGTGGCGATCCACGTTCGATCAGGGTAAGTCGACGGTTTCCAGACTCTTGCTAAGGCAAGTTATAAGTGGGCTTGCTCTCACGCACCCACCGGACTCGACGCCGATCGGGCGTGGCGTTCCACGTTCGGTCGGGCCCGATCGGGCGTGGCGATCCACGTTCGGTCAGGGTAGTCGGACAATGTCCAGACTCTTGCTAAGGCAAGTTATAAGTGGGCTTGCTCTCACGCACCCACCGGACTCGGGCCGATCGGGCGTGGCGTTCACGTTCGATCGGGCGTGGCGATCCACGTTCGGTCAGGGTAAGTCGGACGGTGTCCAGACTCTTGCTAAGGCAAGTTATAAGTGGGCTTGCTCTCACGCACCCACCGGGCTCGGCGCCGACTGGGCGTGGCGTTCCACGTTCGGTCGGGCCCGATCGGGCGTGGTGATCCACGTTCGGTCAGGGTAAGTCAGACGGTGTCCAGACTCTTGCTAAGGCAAGTTATAAGTGGGCTGCTCCACGCACCCACCGGACTCGACGCCGATCGGGCGTGGCGTTCCACGTTCGGTCGGGCCCGTCGGCGTGGCGATCCGCGTTCGGTCAGGGTAAGTCGGACGGTGTCCAGACTCTTGCTTAAGGGAAGTACGAATTAACACATTTCCGTGATCTTCATTGCCCGAGCGTGGCTCCCCACGTTCCGAAAGACAAAAGGGATATTAGGTCAGCTTGATAAAGCTGAACTAGTGAACCAGCGCACATAAGCCAACTCGGCTCCGCCGATAAGATTACTCTCGAAAACAAGATAAACCTAAGTCAGGTACCAACCCGACCGAGCGATATGCCCGAATCCGGGCAACGGCCTGACTGAATGACCGGGGCTCAGATACGCTGAGCGTTTGACACTTAGAAAGATTTTCAGTTCGGCTTACGAAATCAAACTAAAGAAAACAATATGCACGCCCTGAGCAAACAACACTTAGTGAGAATTCGCAAAATAGTTACAACGCCGGCCCTGGCAAAATAGTTCAGGCGCACTAAGTAAACGATGCTTGACAGAAATCTAAACCATCATAAACAAGCAAGTGAGGGGTCAAGGAGATGGAAGAAAACCCATCATAAGTTAGCATCATCAGGAAAAGGCTTGCGGCAGTTACAAAATTAAGCCCCGGGGGCTGAGCCGATTCAAAAACATAGCAAACTCTCTAAGGCCTGAGGGCCGAGTCATCATGGAACAAAGGGAAGTAAGAATTCGACCTAAGTAAATGGGGGGAAGGCATCTTCAGGAATCGACGCCTTGATCCGCCTAAGCTTCACTGCGTTGGGGGGAAGGTCCTCGGGAAGATGGCCGGCCTCAATCAACTGCTGGATAGCACCCTTTGCGCCGTACACGATCATGCCACCAGTGCGTTCCGACACCAAGTTCAAGAAGGAGTCTGACTGAATATAGGCTAGACGCGCTGCTTCAATCCGAGCAGGCTCTCCCGACTTATACTCCTCTAACTCCTTCTTGAGCCGAGCAAGCTCAGTATTCTGCTGAGCAAGCTCAGTATCCTTCCCCTGGATGGTGGTCTCCCGAACGGCCAGCTGTGCATCCTTGCTCACCAGTTGAGTTTCTAAACCTTGAAAGGCCTCTTGTAGGGCGGCCAGCTCCGTCTCTTTGTTCTTCAGAATAAGTTGAGTCTGGTGATGAGCAGCATCCGACTCCTTCAGTTTCCGTTGGAGCCCTTTGGCGTCTGTGGTTCTCTTAGCCAGATCAGCATGGACTCGGGTATACCGGGTCTGAAGGACCTTATTCTCGCCCTCCAAATGAGCCACCCGGTTGGTTAGGCGCTCCACCTCCACCGCCGACTGGGCCATCAACCGCTGCTCCTCCTCTGCACGGACCTCCAGCTCGGATATGTGAGACCTCAGCGCGGTTATTTCCGAATGCAGCTGGTCTATGCCCTCGTCACCCGGAGGATAAGTGCACTGCGCCACCTTGGCCTCCAGATCTCTTACTTTTCTTTCAGCCGCTCGGCGTTCCCGGGTGTTGGCGACCAGCGCTTGGCCAACTGCATGACTCAGCGCCCATTGATGCAAAGTGACATCAAGGTCGTAAGTATAAGCATAAGTAGTCAGATGAGGGAAGAGGGTACCTGAGTCATTCCAACGAAGAAGTGGTCGCACAAGCTGACAGGGTCCATCGCGAAAGAAGTCGTCCATCCTTCTTCCCAGCCCGAAACCAGCATACCATGCAGGTTAAGTGATTGAGGCTGGACGGTCGGAGTTAGACTAGTGGCCGAGGGCACTTGAACGTCCACCGCTGACCTCGGAGGGGAGTGCATGGACAGAAGGGCTTCTACGGCGTCAATATTGGCAGTGCTCGTCTGAGGGGCCTGAAGGCGTGGCGCGGTCCCCGAGGTGGATGCACCGGATGGTGCGGTTATGGAAGTAGGAGGTCGGGCTGCCAAGCGAGGTGTTGACTGGGTCGGACCTCGAGGGTTAGGTCGGGGAACTGCGGGAACAGTAGTTGAGCCCTGGGATTGGACTTAAGGGCTGGGCCTAGCTGGGTCAGGTCGAGAAGGCACTGCGACCTGGCCCCCGCAGTCGGTGCTGGAGGCGAAGGCGTATCCAGACGGAGAACCAACCGTCGACGTTTTCGGATCAAGCCAGGAGAAGCTCCCTGGTCCGTTTCTTCTTCTTCTTCTTCCTCTGCCTGGGTGGATGTCCCCTCGCTAGCTACCCGTGTTGTCGCTCCCCCGTCCCCGGTCGGGAGGCTCTCTCCGGGTTCGTCCGCTGCAGCTTCCGGCAGCTCGGGAGCTGATGAAATGCTTACTGGTGGTACCGCCCGAGCGGCCGCTAGCTGGGCGGCCAGAGCCTCCATGGCTTCGTCCTCTCGATCCAATACCGCATCAACCCTAGCGTCATACATAACTTCGGCTGCACAAAGGAAAAAGTTTTAGTTAGCATTAACAAACTTACAAAGTGAGTAGGAACATACCGAGGGTGCCGGGTAGCTCCGCCGGGACTTGGCTCAGCCGGAAGAGATACAGCATACTCTCGATCAGTAGCTTGCCCGCGTGATAGCGGGCTCCCCCGAGCTTGGAGAATGCAGACCGGTAGCCCGGTTCCGAACGAAGGTTCTTGGGTAGCTGAGGATGATCAGGCAGGTTTTCTACCCACGCAGTAGGCCAGTTCGGTCGGGGGATGGATTGGATATAGAAGAAGTGAGATTTCCAACCTTTATTGGAGGAAGGAACCTTCTCTAAGAAAGCCGAGTTAATACGAGCTTGGAAGTAGAAGTTCCCGGGTTCTTGTTTCTTAAGATAATAGAAGTAGTGAAACACCCGAGGTTCCAGAGGAATTTTATGAGCCGTGAAGATGATCACGGTGCCACATAAGATTCGGATCGAATTGGGGGCTAGTTGAGACAAAGAGATCTGGAAATAGCAACAGATTTCGCGAAAGAAGCGATGTAGGGGAAAGCGCAGACCGGCTAGCAACTGATCAGAGAAGACGGTAAAATGACTTAAGGGGGGCTCGTGCGCCCGACCCCGGCGGGCGGGCAGAGTTATCGAGTGGTCTTCGGGGATTAGGTAATCTATGCGTAGGGTTTCAACCTGACCTAAGGTAAGGGAAGACCGGGTAGTTAAATACCATGGCTCGGGGGGCGCAGACAGGGGTGCAGACGATGAAGCTATCAAAACGAACTCAGAAAAGGCACAACAAGGGCTCGGCAAAGGAAAAGGAGTACCTAAAATCGAAGATCGTCGAAAATATTGTTCGCCGGATTTGTGAAGGTCGGGTGGCGGAGATCGGACAGGAGTCGGAGAGAAAGCGAAGGTCGGGATGGAAAGAGGTAAAATGTGGAGTTAAGCCTATTTATACCGCTGGTAAAACCAGGAGGACCGTCCGATGGAGAAAAAGAAAATGGCGGGGTAGACTCCTCGCCGTCCGATCTCTGCCATTTCCCAGACCTCGAAGCTTTACCCGCACGTCGCACAGGCCACGCCGGTGACGTTTCGCTACCTGAGACCTCCAGTCGGGAAGCGACATGCAGCCCCGCATTAATGAGGATTTGATGGGGGATACGGCATTAAAGGGGAGGATTAACCGTACGAGGTGACGCGCGAGAAGACAAAAAAGAGGCAAGCCGACCGAGCAGGGAGCCTAGTCAGTCGGATTGAACTTCTCCTTCGACTAGACTTGAGAGGGAGGCTTGTAATCCGGGCTTATGATTTTTAGAAGGATCAGGAGCTCGGTCGGGTTCGATTGCCGATCTAAACCGGTAGTGAATAGCCCGGGCCAAGGGTCACCGAAGGTCGGGACAATCGGGGACAGTCATCCGAGGTCGGGACACTCGGGGTCGATCATCCGAGGTCGGGACATTCAGGGTCAGTCACCCGAGGTCGGGACACTCGGGGTCAGTCACCCGAGGTCGGGACACTCGGGGTCGGTCATCCGAGGTCGGGACACTCGGGGTCGGTCATCCTAGGTCGGAACACTCGGGGTCGGTCACCCGAGGTCGGCCCCTCAAAGTCTATTGTCTGAGGCCAGGTACCCGTGATCACACGGGGACGACCGAACAATTACGAGCTTTTCCTATCGTATGAGCCTTTCTTATCAAATATTCAGAAGACAATCCCTCCGGCATAATCATTGCCTGGCAGAGCCGCCGATAGTTAAGGAGGGACAGAAGAGATATAATAGGCAGGGTGTCAGGCGGCTATGGTAGTCTCACAGCATTAATGCGGCTGTCACTATCACCATCTGTCAAACTGACCCTCCCTTAATGAGATTTGCCAACCCTGACACAGCAGAGAGTTACCTCTCCCCTATATAAACCCCCCATATGGCTCTGTAGAAGGGATCGCTGTCATTTTGCAACCACACCATTACATTATGAACTCTGTTTTGGTCCGAGCCGAGTGACTTGAATCTGGTCCCTATTCGTGCTCGAGTCCGACCCCCCAAGTTGTAGTAGACCGGGTACGCTACAGCAGACCGAGCCGTCTTGGTCAGACCGAGTCATCCGAAGGAGACCCGGTCTTCACTCGTCGACGGGATCAACAGCTATGGCATGAAACCCTAATCCTAGCCTCTTTATGTTCTTGTACATGCTTCATCTTTCCTTCCTAACATCGACGATGATTTAGACATGGAAGGAGCCTCGCCTAGACGATTTGGGAGTATCATCAAGGAGATCCAACAAACCGTGCGACAGATTTTGACCGAAACATATTATAATAATTAATCAATATAGAAAAGTAAAACAAATGGTAAATCAATATATAGCTAAATATTTATGTAGATTTTTGTTTTGTGTAATTTACCGAATCTTTTTTTCTATTACTTGATTGCATTTTAAACTCCACTATCGACCCTTTGACCAAATCGAGTTTGAAACAAAGAAATTACATTCGATGAGTAACGAGTGACTTAATTAATAAATCCGTTAGTGGATTTAAGTAGGGATGGTATAGCCTTGGAGATAACGGTGTAGCGATTATACCTTCTAGGTAGTTAATTGGATATTTAAGAGTTGATTCTTAGCTATATTGTACTATATAAAGTTTTTTCTAATAGAATGAAAACTCTAAAAATGATACTTGCTTGGATAGACCTTCGTGAGTACTTTCTAATTTATTCTAGTAGTCGGTGAAAAATTTCTATGGTATCAGATTGATCATCTCCAGGATTAATCGATTTAAAAAATAAAATATCTAGGAATGATAAGGGTGTGGCCACTTTATGAGGAGGGATACAACCATCCCTCTGGATTTTTTTAATTAATCGTATACATAAAAAAAGTACTCACCGCTATTTTAACTAGTTGATCACCATCGTCCATTGCCGAAATTGAAATTGGTTATATATTTGAAAAGCTCTCGACCTAAGCTATCCATTGATATCATTTTTATGAGGAAATACATGACTTATAACATTAGATATTGAATTTTAAAAATAAAAAATATAATGATAAATGGATAAATTAAATATAGAATACGAGGGGGGCACTAAATTAAAGTTAGATCTGGTTTGAACTAAATCTAATGAGTATGCATGAAGATAATGATTACATTTGTTCAAACTGAGATTGATTTAGAGTTGAATTTGGTCAAGTTATGATCACACTAAATTTAAAATTTAAACGAGTTTAATCAGTAGTAAACCTGTATTTTTCTTCTTCTCCACTTCTCAAGTACAAGAGCTTTCTTTTCTTCCACCTTCTCTTCTCAAATAAGCAAGAAATGCAACAACAACCATTGCCATCTTTTCGTGTTTTATAGGATTTTATTACCACCCTAAGAATAGTCCTATTTTACTTTGTCTTGCTTTTTTTGTGTTGTTGCTTAGCTTATCAAAACTAGTCGATGTTGCTAACAAATTATTTTCTCTTCTATGTTTGTCACACCCCCAGAGGCACATGCTTACTCAAAAATCGAGCAACATCTCCCCTATACGGCAGACAAGTTGGGACAAATAATACATCACTCTCACATAAAAGATGGCTCAGCATCATAATTGAAAATAAAAAGGCACAACCACGCAGTTTATATCAATATGAATAATAAATATAAAATAACTTAAATATCGCAAAACATTTAACGTCTTTTAGAAGAAATAAAGCTAAAAGAAAGTCTGAATATAAAGGAAACTCCAACATGAGTCCAAAACGAGCATAACAACTCAATAAGAGATAATACGGAAATCTTCTAAGACGATACCAGATGAAGAAATAAATACTAGACTAGGAGATAAAAACGGAAAGAAAATAGAAACTAAACCAAATCTCTAAACCGACTCAATACTGTGGGACTAACAATTGGATCCTCTCCTGGCTCCAAGTAGTGCATCTACCTACGACCTGAAACAAAAATAGGAGGCAGGTGTTAAGATATATACTAAAAGTCTTGCTTTTTGTATGGACATCTACATTTTGAAAGAGAATCACAAGATCACTGTTTGCATGTTTATATTAGTATATGCATAAATGTCTGATACTTAACATTGTAGATAACACGGTATATAGTGTGTAGCGACCCGCCTTCTTACTGCCTTAGACGGATCGTTACTTTCCTCTACTTCTCAACTTTTATACATGACTAAAAGTAAAATGCGGAAATCTTTTTTTTCTTTTAAATTCTTCTAACAATTATATTCTAACTTAAGTAGTCATGCATGCTACCATATCACACTTTCCTTCTCAAAACTCGTAGTTGATACTTATTGAAACAAGCCTCACCCAACTCAAACTGCCCGTACCAGTCGACTGGTGACGTAGCAGTCGACTGGTACGCCTGTAATCAGAATTACAGGTTTTCGGCTCTTGCTACTTAAGTCCACCATTCATTCAGTTTCGAGCCATATCAAACTACGACACCATTTCTATACTCTATATCAGTTTCCTAAACAATTTAGTCAATCAAACGAATCCATAAACTTGAATTTAGGACTTTTATGGAAGAAAATAAACTAAACAAGTTTATATAAACTTTAACAATAGAGTTTGTACCAATCTTGACTCCTATGCATTCATAACGCCGAATACATGTTCTACAACCTTGCTAATGCATTATGAAATGTGATTGCAACTTTTCTAAACATTTTTAAGCAATAAAAACTTGATTCAAAGGGAAATTGATACTATCTTGGCACAAACACCTTTTTCTCTAACAAAGTATCAATATCTCTAACTACTTACACTTCTACTCATCCAATGCAATCATAAGGATATGTATGCTAAATGAAATGACATGGAATCTTTACTCTAAGAAATTGAGCATGTAAAACTATCCAAAACTCAAATACTCTATAATCTCCATAAGCAAGAACTTGAAATTTGAATAAACTTAAACATTGCAATTCAAATAACTAAATTGTCTCGTCTCAAAGATCTCTCCATAATCAGCCACCACACACACTCTACTCAGCACCGCCTCGTCGTCTTCCTTCAGAATTGCTTGCCTTTACCTTTATCTGCAATAAGAGGAAATGCATCTATAAGCATAAAGCTTAGTAAGTACTATCTAGCTCACAAAATCTCGAAATGTGCAAACATGCTTCTAGGACAATATGCAATCATATGAGATACTAAGATGCTTGAAAGAAAACTAAGAACATGTATAACTCAAAACATGCATACTCAAGCAATAATAAACCTCAATTTACTTTTCTTGGCTCAACTTGAAACTTTAGCTATTCTTTAACTTTTTGAAAACTCTTTAAATTTTCGAAACTTTGCTAAAGCATATACTTGAAAATACTAATCACTTGGATCCACTGAAGACGTAAGTACCATCTCATGCGCGTTCCCTAAAAGGTTGGGGTAGCGAGCCACCAATCCTAATAGAGCAGACCTTGGTCTACCAGGGCCAAGACCTTGGAATTGGACACCTGGATTTCTTTAACGACGCCCTTGGACGCCGGGTACTGGCCTTATAAAATAAAATAGCTTTTCTTTCTTTTCTTTCTTATCTGTAAATGCCTTGGCATTTTCTGGAGCACCTTGCGTGCTAAAATCCCTAAGTCTTGACTTTTGGGGATTTCTTAAGGCCTTAGCCTTTTCTTTTCTTATCTTTATCTTTTCTTTTCTTTTCTCATAGCTTTTCTTGGACCCTAAACTCACATAGGGTATTAATCAACATATATAAGCATATAATGAACTAAGATCACATGCAAAAACTCAAACAAAAAGGAAATATCTCTTCTAAAAACTTTTAAAGGAAATTCTCGCGGAAAAACCGCCTCTTACTGCAGGTGAGCAGTACTTACATTGATATCTTGGACTTACAACCAAGATTAACGTCTAGAGCTCGGGAGAAACTTGAGATCTCGGAGAATTCTTCACGCCTACGCGTTCCTCTCGTCGCGGGGATCCCGAATATAGGATTATCTCTTGGAGAAGAGTCTTGGCCGGCCCCCTTGGCCTTGGTGTTGCGTGCGCACAAGGGAGGAGAGGGAGAGGGGTCGGCGCAACCTTGGGAGAGGGAGAGGGTTTGAGAGAAAATAAAACTTCTCTCTTTAATAACCTATTTATACCTATGGAGCGGATCGACCTAACTACCCCTTAAATATAAGTCTCTCCTTCTTTTTTTGTGCTTGATACCCTAGCCCAGCTGGTTTGCGCACGTTTCTGGTTTCGTGCTGGTCGCGGGTTCGATCTCCGGCTGCCCCTTAGTGGTTTTTCCTTTTTTTTGGCTTTCTTTCCTTTTTTTTTTAATACCAAACGGACTCGGAAAATTCCATAAAAATATTCTAAAAATTCCTAAAAATATCTAGAATATTTCTAAACCATTTCTAAATAATTCTAAGGACTTTAAGAACTAAAAATGGGAATTTTGGGGCGTTACATAGTGTCACACAGAAGATCATGTTATCAGTTCCTTGTAAAGTATAAGTAGAGACTCACAACCGAGATGGATTTGGATAAACCATCAGGATGGTTGTAGTGTAATTTGGTGTTGGTTTGTCTTGACCATAGAATTACACTAGTGCACTTTGTGTGCATTGAGCAGGACCGATATAGAGGTGATTCAACTTATACTGACTATATAGTTGAATCGGACCTCAGATATTATGAAGTACATGCTCTTAATCCCGATAAAATAACGAGCACATGTACTTAATAGTTATTTCTTTGATTTACCTATAAGCAAGATTTATTCTTTTAAATCGATAGGCCCGGTAAGTTGGGAAATAATATTATTTACATGGTGTGTCGTTGATTATAGACGAAAATCGTGTCCTGGTAAGTCGGGTTGATGATGCCCCCTTGATGAGCTCATAAGGTTCATTATGTTAAATCCTGCATGTGGACTTGGTCCGACATGATGATAAGGATGAGTGGTACTAATCAAGGAGTTAGATGTTGATTAATTAAAATTGTCAATAATTTAAATTAATCAACGGGCATTCGATATCTTAAACACCGGGAGATATTTGTACTCATAATAGGTCGACCCCATATGTAAATATGGGGGTTGGTGAGGTAATTCAATGAGGATCCTTTAGTGGAATGGATCTTCATTAATGGATCAGGCATTGATCCACCTACAAAAAAAAGGCCTTGATCCATTAAGTGGTCAAGACCCAACTCCTCCTCATGGTCCCTATTATAGCCCTATAAATACCCCATGGTATCATGAAACCAAGGTTTCCAATTAACCTAGAAAAGTCTCTCTCTATTCTCTCCTCTCATCCTCTCTCTCTCCTAGGGTTCCTAATGGCCAGCGCCTAAGGGAAGCAAGAGGTGGCGCAAGGGGTTAGGGAAGGAAGAAGATTTGTTCTTTTTTCCTCTAGTGGGCGACGATCTACCAAGAATCGAAGTCACCAAGGCGCTTTCTTCATCACCCTAGCTTGGCCGAAACCCTAGGGAAGAGATAAGGTGTCTTCTTCTTCCTCCCTTGTACCCGCCGGAGCCCTAACTTCCAAGGAAGTCGCCGCCGACCACCAAGGGATGAACACCACCTTCTCTTGCTTGTGTCACCACCAAGAGAAGATGGAGAACAAGAAGAAGAAGTGAAGAAAGAAGAAGATATTAACCCTAGGCTCTTCTTCCCCTTACTCCCTTGCGTCGGCCAACTCCTCACCAAGAAGTGGACCACCGACGACCTCTCTTCTTCTACCTTGCACCGTCGACCCCTATTCCATCTTCATGGAAACGCCGGCCAAAGGAAAGAAGAGAGAAAAGAGATGAAGAAGATCCCTAACCGCAAACTTTCTCCCACTCAACTGCCGCCGGCGCCGAGCAACACAAACTGCACCACCGGCAAGCTCCACCTCCTCTCCAACCTTGCTGCTGTGTCTTCTATGGAAGAAGAGGAGAAGAGGATGAAGAGAAGTACACGACGTCCAAGAGGGGAGGGTTATACAATAGAAGATCGCGAGGTAAAAGGAAAGGTATAACCTTCTCTTTGGCTCCTTGTTTTCTATCATTTCATGTGGTTTGATTAATTATCTTTGTTGTTAATTATTTGATAATTAATTGTGATAATTAATCATGTTGGACCCCAATGATAAACACAAAAATCGGTGATCCGCTCGTCGTCTTTTCCGCGACTAATTGGTTAGGCGAGTTATAAAGCTTGAACATCAAGTTTGGCCAAGTTGTAACTCAAATCAATTAGTACGACGACGAGACGGTCGTTTGGGAGATAGGTCTCCATTCGGATTAAAATTTTAATCCGTGGACATGAAGAGGTTTCCCATGAACGAACCGGTATTCGCTTAAGAAACCCGCAACCATCAGCAGGGGTGGTGAGTCCGGGCGGACTCTGCGGGTATATGAGTAGACAATTGCATGACATCAAAGGATATATGAAACAACAGAATACAACGGTGTATAGTCTCTAGGAAAATAGAGGAACTCAAAACATGTATAAAATAACGTGAAAACATACGACATAGCATAGTATCAAACAAACATACATGTCAACCAAATGCAGCAACCATAGCTCATATAAATGCAACAAACATAAGAAAATGTATAAATGTAATAGATGCATATGATGTAATGACATGTGTCACCCCTGACACCAGTCAAGCCACCAACACATCACATCTGTGTGGCCGAGTGGGAAGGGTTGTGACAACTGTACGCACTCTAACGAATACCACTGATAGATGTGGTTGAGTGGATAGGATGCTGGAGAGCCAACTCCTCCAAAACCCCGATATATATGGGGAGTCACCAACTGCTCTGATATCCCTCGGAAACAACGGTGAGGATGTCAACTGTTTGCCTACAACTCTAACATCCACTGTACATGAGTGGCCGAGTGTGGCGTAACAGGGCGGTTGCTCCCACTCTAGCAACTACCACAACAAGTGGTTGAGTGGCAAAGCAACTAAATGACTGACGACGGCTTAACCATATGGAAACCCAACAATCATCAGTATTCAACGGTGCTGGTATGGTGCATGATACCAATATGCACAAGCAATCGAATAACAACGATGCAACAACAAAAGCATCAAACCAGAAACCAACGAATATGCAACTAAACTACTAAGTAGGGTGTCTCTAATGTCAACCATCCTGATGGTGTTTAATGAATAAATAAGTTCTCGCGTACGAGCGGTACTTTTCAGAATGAAAAATCAACGAGAGACTGTACAGATACGAATTTTCGATTAAACTCGAATGTCAAACAAGAAAGGTATCAACGGGCGATATTAAAATAAACAACAGCAAAGATCAAGGTCAAGCAGACCTATTCAGACATAATAAGTTATGCATTTAAGGTAAAATAACTACAAGAATACAAAGGAGAAGTACTCGTCTTATTTGTAGAACGTATCCAAGTAATCCTCTCACGTCTAAAAGTCCAATGCAAATAAATCAATGTCCTGTGCCAAGATCAAGATTTTGCTAATCATACAACTAATTAATTAGCTAAATAAGATACTACACGTAGTTAGGATAAAATCTTAATTACAACATCTTCTCATAAAACTCACGACCATGGCGATACAAGACCAAGCGCTAAACTACTCTCAGTCCCAACTAGAACACAACTCAAACTTACATTTAACTCAAGTAGGAGTCAACACTAAACGTGGGAACTCAAGACCATTGCCATGTTAAAATCAAACTCCTATAACTCATTGCACTCATAGCAACAACCAAAATAGGCTGCACCCAAACCGTAGACTACAAGATCAGAAAATAATAGAATAACAACCAACCCCCAATAGAACCTCACAGCCACATTTATACATTGGACAGACCAAACCAAAGGAACTCATGGTAGAATTAAAACACAAGCAGGGCACAAGCAGAGTAGCGACAGGGAATCAAACTCCAAATTGAACCACAACAAATCTCTAACCATCCCACATAGAGCTAAACAACTCACACACCAAACTCCAAGAACAAGACTTACATAACTAATCAAACCATGGTTCTGATTATCCCCAACATAAATTCAAAATTAAAGAAATGCAACCCACAACACAATAAGGAGCTCCAAACCAAAACAAAACCCTACATTCCAAATCCCAACAATTCAGATCTTCGATCATCCAAAGCTAAATAAAAGCAATTCAACGAATCCTAACTCACAGCGTACCAACTTCAAGAACAGGACAATGAACAATCATTCCACCCCTATTGTTCTATTTAAAACAACACTCAATCAACCGAAAGGAACCTAAATCGAAGAATTCCTTACCTGCGCTGGCAAGGATCTTCCTAGCTTCCATCCGACACCAACTCGCGCTGCCAAGAAATCACAGTGTTACTTAACATGGCTCGCCGACTACGGATCTCGAGGGAGGACCAGGTCACCGGTTTAAATCGCAACACCTCCACCAATCCTCTGATCGCCTGACCCAAAGTCGAAGAGGCTTGGTGGTGATGGCAGGAAAAGAGGAGAAGGGAAGAAGGAAGGTGAGAAGAAGTCGCCGGCTAGATTTGAACGAAACTGTGGGAGCATTGAGCGGTGTCGGGTGGAGAAGGAGGAGAGGTTGCGGCGTTGGGGGAGGGATCGTGCGCGATAGATTCAGCGTCGGGGAAGAAAACGGTGGAGAAATGGTATTCGGGAGAAGTTTAGGACTTTTTAATATAGTTTTGGCTTTTTGCAATAAAACCCTCCAAGTTCATCTATTTACAAATCACTCTCTAATTTTGGCTCTTACCCATTTAAGCCCCTTAAATTTCGGTATTTAACAATGTTTCTCTGAAAAATAATGGTCTTCCTTTTATTTTTTTCTAGCTATCAACCTTTTACAGGCAACTCTTTATTCACTTTGTCTCAACAATAATCACAAGTTGTTCCTTTTTTCATTTTTATTTCGGCAACTTACCAAAGGGCGTACCTAAGAATTGGAAATTACCAATTCCGTATCATAGTTTCCATTTTACCAAAGGGCGTAGGCCTTTATGTGAACTTCCTCTTATACTCCTCTTTTAACTACTGTCTTTCTCTTTCTCTCTCTCAGTAATAAATTTCGAGACGTCCGTACACATGCTTTTTCAGACTTTTATTTTAAAATAATATATTATGGAATCGGCGCTAAAAACGAAAGGTAAAAACTAAAAAAATATTTCAGTTTTCAAACTTAATTAATATATAAATATTTTTTAATATTTCAGTCGATTCGTTAAAACTTTGATTAATATATAAATATTTTTCAAGTAAAAACCTAAAGTAAATGATTTTTTTAAATTTGATTAATATTAACTAATATATTTAATAATATTTAATAAATATATTAATATATAAAAAAATTTAAAAAAAATGAACCTGTATATTAATCAATATATTTAATAATATTTAATAAATATAATAATATATAAAAAAATTTAAAAAAAACGTACCTGTGGGCCTGAAATAAAACATTTCAGGCCCACGTTGGGCCTGAAATCTTTTGATTTCAGATCCGACGTGGACTCAAATTTTTTTTCTATTTTAAAAATATATTAATATATAAAAAAACGTATCAAAACACTTAATTTCAGATTCAAACGCAGGGCCTGAAGTCATCCCAGGAGGATCTGAAGTCAAATAACTTTAGATCCTATAAATAATTAATTTAATAAATAATAATTAAATATAAAATAATATTTTTAAAATTAAAAAATTTTCAGTACCCTGGGGCTGAAGTCTAATGATTTCAGGCCCAAGGAGGGCCTGAAGTCATCAGACTTCAGGCCCTCCATCAATGATATAAAAATATAAAAAAAAATTTTATAAAAAAGTTTAATATATAATTACATATTATATAGGAGTGGTTTAGGTATATCAGTGAGTTTGGGTGTCGAAACATCTAATAGGAGTGGTCTAGGAGATGAGATTTTGGGTGCTGAAACATCTAATCTTGCTGTATCACCAATGCTATAAGAGTGGTTTAGGTATATCAGTGAGTTTTGAGCAAAACTTACTGATGGACCTACCATATTTGGAATTCTAAAAACCCTATATCAGTAGACAGGGTTGAGCTAGGAGATGAGATTTTGGGTGCCGAAACATCTAATCTTGCTGTATCACCAATGCTATAAGAGTGGTTTAGGTATATCAGTGAGTTTTGAGCAAAACTCACTGATGGACCTACCATATTTGGAATTATGAAAACCCTATATCAGTAGATAGGGTTGAGCTAGGAGATGAGATTTTGGGTGCCGAAACATCTAATCTTGCTGTATAACCAATACTATAAGAGTGGTTTAGGTATATCAGTGAGTTTTGAGCAAAACTCACTGATGGACCTAACATATTTGGAATTCTGAAAATCCTATATCAGTAGACAGGGTTGATCTAGGAGATGAGATTTTGGGTGTCGAAACATCTAATCTTGCTGTATCACCAATACTATAAGAGTGGTTTAGGTATATCAATGAGTTTTGAGCAAAACTCACTGATGGACCTAACATATTTGGAATTCTGAAAACCCTATATCAGTAGACAGGGTTGAGCTAGGAGATGAAATTTTGGGTGCCGAAACCTCTAATCTTGCTGTATCACCAATGTTATAGGAGTGGTTTAGGTATATCAGTGAGTTTCTAGCAAAACTCACTGATGGACCTACCATATTTGGAATTCTGAAAACCCTATATCAGTAGACAGGGTTGAGCTAGGAGATGAGATTTTGGGTGCCGAAACCTCTAATCTTGCTGTATCACCAATGCTATAGGAGTGGTTTAGGTATATCAGTGAGTTTTGCTCAAAACTCACTGATGGACCTACCATATTTGGAATTCTGAAAACTCTATATCAGTAGACAGGGTTGAGCTAGGAGATGAGCTTTTGGGTGCCGAAACCTCTAATCTTGCTGTATCACCAATCCTATAGGAGTGGTTTAGGTATATCAGTGAGTTTGCTCCATCAGTGAGTTTCAGAATTCCAAATATGGTAGGTCCATCAGTGTGTTTTGCTCAAAACTCACTGATATACCTAAACCACTCCTATAGCATTGGTGATACAGCAAGATTAGATGTTTCGGCATCCAAAATCTCATCTCCTAGCTCAACCCTGTCTACTGATATAGGGTTTTTAGAATTCCAAATATGGTAGGTCCATCAGTAAGTTTTGCTCAAAACTCACTGATATACCTAAACCACTCTTATAGCATTGGTGATACAGCAAGATTAGATGTTTCGGCACCCAAAATCTCATATCACCACTCCTATTAGATGTTTCGACACCTAAACTCACTGATATACCTAAACCACTCCTATATAATATGTAATTATATATTAAACTTTTTTATAAAATTTTTTTTTTATATTTTTATATCATTGATGGAGGGCCTGAAGTCTGATGACTTCAGGCCCTCCTTGGGCCTGAAGTCATTAGACTTCAGCCCCAGGGCACTGAAAATTTTTTAATTTTAAAAATATTTTTTTATATTTAATTATTATTTATTAAATTTATTATTTATAGGATCCGAAGTTATTTGACTTCAGATCCTCCTGGGATGACTTCAGGCCCTGCGTTTGAATCTGAAATTAAGTGTTTTGATACGTTTTTTTATATATTAATATATTTTTAAAATAGAAAAAAAATTTGAGTCCACGTCGGATCTAAAATCAAAAGATTTCAGGCCCAACGTGGGCCTGAAACAAAACATTTCAGGCCCACGCTGGGCCTGAAATAAAACATTTCAGGCCCAACGTGGGCCTGAAATAAAACATTTCAGGCCTAGCGTGGGCCTAAAATGTTTTATTTCAGGCCCACATGTACATTTTTTTAAAATTTTTTTATATATTAATATATTTATTAAATATTATTAAATATATTGATTAATATACAGGTACGTTTTTTTAAATTTTTTTATATATTAATATATTTATTAAATATTATTAAATATATTAGTTAATATTAATCAAATTTAAAAAAATCATTTACCTTAGATTTTTACTTGAAAAATATTTATATATTAATCAAAGTTTTAACGAATCGACTGAAATATTAAAAAATATTTATATATTAATCAAGTTTGAAAACTGAAATATTTTTTTAGTTTTTACCTTTCATTTTTAGCGCCGATTCCATAATATATTATTTTAAAATAAAAGTCTGAACAAGCATGTGTACGGACGTCTCGAAATTTATTACTGAGAGAGAGAAAGAGAAAGACAGTAGTTAAAAGAGGGGTATAAGAGGAAGTTCACATAAAGGCCTACGCCCTTTGGTAAAATAGAAACTATGATACGGAATTGATAATTTCTAATTCTTAGGTACGCCCTTTTGTAAATTGCCGTTATTTATTTCATTAAGCGAAGGAAGGAGGGTTGTATAGTATATATTTTATTTTACTATATTGTTAATTACGATGATTATTTAGATTGAAATATAGATCTTATAGATAAGAATGCTAAATGTTATGAAGAAGTAACATCAAAAATGATATTTCGACTTAAAATTATAAGTAAACTTTGATCGATAGACAATTAATTATTTTAACTATAACTCATACTATGGTCAAAAAATTTTAAATTTATGATAATTTTTAATTACTTAAATTTGATTTTTAAATTGTGAAAATTAGCCTATATTAATGTTTGAAAATTTTAAAAATCACCCCATTTAAAATCATGGCTACGCTACTCGATATGGTGTAATTATCAAATTATTTGTTGGCATGTTAAGGTGGTAACGATTGATTTTTCAAAATTATAGCTGATCCTGTCGCCGAGCGAAATGGAGCCGCAATCGGATGACGGTGTAGAGAGGAGTGACGTGGATGTCGACTGGATGTCCTCGCTCCAGAATAACTCAGCAAGTGGGGGGTCCTCCGACCGAATGGAAGAAGAAGTAGCCTGGTGGATCTCCGACGGGATGACCTGAACCTGCTGGAGAAGATGACCGTTAGCAACCTAGCCGGGAAGCGTCCCGGCAAGGCCCTCCGACGGTCAAGTCAGTACTCCGGTGAACAAGCAAAATAATATAGCACTGGAGATGCGGGGCTTCGCGCGCGTACCTGATAATGAGGAGGGGAGGGGCTTATATAGCCGGGGAAAAGGACCAAGTCTGACCCGTGTCAGGATTCTCTGACTTGGTGTCAGGATTCTCTGACGGGATCAGGGACTATTGTATGCTTATGTCGATTTGTAGCCAACATTCCTTGTCGCATACTGTTTGTCTTATGTGAGGACAAAGACAGGTTTCTGTACGTCTCTGACAGGCGCCGTCTGACACCAACGGCGCCGCCTGACACCAACGGCGCGACAGGACGACGTGCCAGGGAGTGTCAGTTCACACGAGTGGTGACAGCCTGTTATCTGCAGCTGGTGCAGGTGTATTTTGTCGTTATCCCTGGGTGATTTTAGGAGAGAGTGCCCGAGTGGGCGTCGGGCGTGCAAGCCTGGGGGACTATGTATGTGAAGAGTTGCCGGGCGGATGCACCCGAACAATTAGGCGTGTAGCACTTCTATGGCTGGGCGGCAGTACCTGACTAAACGAGGTATAATAACCTTATGATGGCTGGCCGGGATTGACCGGCCGGATGAACCGCTACATTTATTCTGACCGGCCGCCTTGAGTCCGACCGGCCGGCATAGACCCTGGGACCGGCTAGGGTGTGTCAAGCTGGCTACCCGTACAATAACATGGACCTTGAAGTTGGCCAGGTCATGTTGCCACGTTGGCTGTTCATACGGTGACAATGATAGGGCGGGATCAATAGCTTAATTAGCTTCTTGGAAGCACATTCCTTTTGAAATTACAACTTATTAAAAACATTTTTATTGGAAATTAAAGTTGACTACTTAAAACTATCAAATTCAAGTTATCTACCTACTTAAAAGTATATTAGCGTTAAATTATATAATTTTAGTCTTTTCATAGTTTATATTCTTGATGATTAACTACTTCATTAATATTCAGTCTAGATTATTTTTTGAATTGTACTTAAAGGTTTGATTGAACTCTAAACATTTGTATTTAAACGATTAAATCATAAAATATTTCTCTTAGTAAAGTTTATCCTTTTTATTTTTATTTTAAAGACAATATTTATTTTGGTGTCTTCGTCTATATTTTCTTTTGACGATCTTAGAACAAAATATTCTATATATTATGATGAAGATAATATTTAGAAATAGACGTTTATAAATAAACTTGGTATTAAGGGGGCACTTGGTATATATTTGACAATGAGAATGGTAATGAATTTTGATTGAGGAGTTTATGGATTTAGTGATAACCTAGTGGGGGTTGAGTAATGAAATCAAGGTATCATATTCTTATTTTGATTCCGATTCTCATATACCAACCATCATAAATGTGAATGAAATAAATTTCATTCTCATTCCTACCTTCTAAACTCGCTTATCAAGTACCCTCTAAATTTAATAAAGTTCATTTATATTTATTTGATGCAGAAGAATATATAAAATAATTATACGAGGATAAAACGATACTGTTAGTTGGTTCCATAAAAAAATTAGATTTAACTAAGTTTAATAAAAAATTATAATAAATAAATAATTAAGTTTTAACACAAATCAACTCTTTATTTACACCACTATGCATGTGCTATTGAATAAGAGTTTATTCGGTATTAAGTCAGAGAAAATACTCTCTCGTATCTTCATCTATTTGATTTTTTAATTTATTTTTATATAAATAATTATCGAATCAACTGTGTAGGCATCTGAGGGCAATGTATCATTTTTTAATATAAATATTAAATAATAATAATAATAATAAATAGAAAAGGATCGAATTCTGAAGTCGGAAACAATATTCTCAGATATGATAATATATTTAATTTTTTGATTTATTTTTTATAAATGTTTATGATATTAATCATTGTTCAGAATTACAGTAACGATTTTTTTTTAGATAACGAATAAAATAATAATTAATTTTGATATATTTTATTTTTTTATAATATGGTTAGTTGCAAGACTCACACGATCACATTAAAGAGTCGGTAATCAGATGTCACATCGATAATTTATTTTTTAATTTACATAAAGAAAACTTAATGATTCGAGGAGAATATTTTTTAAACTCCTCAATTTCAAATTTTTCTTTATATGCAATCCTTATTTAAAATTTTATTTACATACAATCCTTGATAAGATTGACAAGACAGTTCTGTGATTATTATTTAAATAAAGTTGAGTATAAAAGTTAGAAATTTGAGTATGTAAGGTTGCATCCACCACATCAAGAAACTGTGTACTCAATTTTTACTCTTTTATACTTACTTGTCATTTTTTATACTCATTTTTCATTGATGTATACTCAATTTTTACTATTTTATACTTAATTTATCAGGAAGTAAATATAAAAAAATTATTAAATGAAAAGTACAAGTAAAAATCAAATAGAAATTAGAGAATTTTCTACGATTTACCTCAAATCGATTAAGTTCGATTTTTAAAAAAATTATCGATTATCAAAATAAATTAAAAAATACAATCTAGTCAGATGACACATTTTTTCAAACCTATTATTTATTAGAGAAAAAATCTCTTACCATTTACTACATTTTAAAACTATAACTTTCTAAATTTTTATTAAGATCAAGGATATTTTTGGAATTTTATTTTAAAGAGATATTTTGATAAAAATTAAGTATAGTTTCTTTAACAAATTAATGAATTAATGAATAAATTTTTTAATAAATGATTGACATAAAAAATAGTTGAAAATTTTAAGTAGAATTGAATTGGTCACTCTCAAATCTAGTTTAGATATCTAATACCAATTTAAAAAATATATATTATCAAGTATCAATTAAAAAAATAAAATAAAAATAAAAAGCGAACCATTGTAACTTAATTTAATATATTAGGAGAATGTTAAATATGACACATTACATTTTTTAACATTATTATTTTTTATTATAGAGAAAGGGTAGTTTTGGAATTTTATTCTGACGAGATATTTTTGATAAAAATGAGGTAGAGAGACGACCATGAATAACTTAATTTAGTATATTAGGGGAATGCTTCGGATGATACCTCATCATGGATAGCTATTTCAATTTGAAATTAATTATTTTATTCTAATGAGTCGAGCTACGGAGGCGGCGCCTACGATTGAGCCGCAGTGGCCAACTAAGTGGGCCTCCATCAACTAAATTTTTTATACGAGGCCATAAGAAGGATTAAAAAAAAACAAAAGATAGGTTAAACAAATAATCAAAATTTTAATTTTATTAATAAATGGGTTAAATGGACTAAACTAAAACATTAATTGATATATTATAATTAATTTGGTTCGACTGTCCAGATATTGATGACACCGACCCGTAATTAATTAACCAAGTCACGCGCGTACGTTTAGTTTTTGTTATTGGGTCTTTCACCGCCGCATACGACGGCGAGATCTTTCTGTATGGCCGTTTCATTAATAATCTCGTGAAAGCTGGGTGGTAGTTGGGTTTCATGTCCGTGAGCGGGAAGCAGTTCTCACCTCCCTTCTATAGAACACACCAGGCACTCATGAGTTGATACTCAGGATAATAAATTTACATCATAGGAGGAGTAAGTTTCGAATCCTCTACAATTTATTCCCTTTTTCCACCTAAAAAGTGTTTAGTATCATGATTTTACCTCTCTTTCATAGACTTGTTAAAATTAGATACGTTGAAAATTTTGCAAAGAGGCTGTGACTTAACTCACTTAAGCCCTTGAGGTATTAATAATTTTTGTAAGCAAAAATTAATAATTACACTATTTTAAAAAAAATGAAATAATTCGACATGAAATTTAGATTTTTAAATTTACCAAATAATTTTGGGCAAGGGCTTTTAATCAGTACATCCGGCATAAAGTCATCAATAAATCCAAAGAGCTCCAAATTTGAGGGGAGAAAAATATGTAAATGAATTTAAGGTACCATCAAAATTTTAAAAATATAGTTTTGGAATTAGTTTTAGATTTTAAGGTTATTTTTGTCAACAAAAAACTTTAATGATGTTATAAAGCATCGATAACATTTTTCTAAAAACATAATTAATGGGTTTTATGTTTTTAAAGGACCAATGTTAATAAATATAAAACAAGTAGGGATGGATTATTAGTTAATTACTTCTATACAAAATTATTAATCACCTTAAAAGCCTCTGAATCTTTAAAAATATTATATGCGAGTGAATTTAAAAACCACCGTATAATAAATTACATATGAATTTAAAATTTTTTTAGGGGGGGTCATTAAGAACATTTTGTTTAAATGAAAGTATTTAATGAAGCCTAGACTATTTTTTTTTATTAAAAATATAATTTAAAATTTATTTTCAAAGTGATATTTTTTTTGTTTTATTATCAATGCGTCTAGACTATTTTTATTTTAAAAAATTAATGCAAGATTGGGCCCAACACAACTTAAAGGCCGTCAAGCCCATTAATAAGATGATTGCTCACCGACCATGATGGAGAACAAATTCTGAACAATTCAAAATTTAATATAAAATAAACAGCATCATTACGACACCCATCCTCATTGCATCAACTAAATGAGAGACATGAAGCAGATCACTCTCGCCCCCAAAACGACCAAGGCCATGACGAAGCCAGGTTAACTCAGTCCTCTGACACTCCGTGCCTTTTAGATCTCCAAAACACGAACGTGAACCCTACGAACCCAACCTCCTCATATGAATTCGAGTCCGAAATGATTTGGTCTAAGACCTGAGCCTTTTTCAAGACGTCACAAACTTACTCTTTTACCCTTTTGTTAGAGCTAAAGGCGACGAGGGAAGGAGCTTCTGTTAGCTCGAGGGGAACTCAATTTGGAGCATTTTAAGAGGTTCGGTCTGTTAGCGGGAAATTCAAATAGGTTCATGGTCGTAATTTTGCACAACGTGAAGCCCTAAATGTAACCACAAATGATAAAGAATCGTCGCCGATCCAACGGGCCAGAATCAATATGTAATTATACGTATTCTTTTCTTTTCGGCCCTGGGCGAATAAACAAACTCCGCCCTCACGGCAAAAGTGTCGTCCCGTTTCGAAAATCTCACACTTTTCGGGGCTTTTTATAAAAAGCAAAGATTACGATTTGACGGCCGTGTAGGGGTTCGACGTATTCTGAAATGACGTAGAAGCCCACCAGTCAGTTTTTATACTCGACAGAAAAAGGGGTATTTAGGTACATTCGCAGGGCAAGTGTGGGGTCCATGTGGGACGCAACGTCACAACCTCGAACCTCGTGACGCGGACGTGGTTTTTTAATTTATTAAAGCAAAAAAAATCAAAGCGTTTGTTAATCTGGATTTATTGAAATATTTTATTATCCGGCAGGACGAAAAAGATTTTTTTTTTAAAAAAAAAATACGAGTGGAAACAGTGACTAATGTTAATAAATATCGATGACGATAGCCGGCATTAAACTATTTTTTATTTTTTGAAATTAAAAATGCATTTTTTATCCAACGGATTCTTCTTTTAAATCTCCTTCACTTCTCGCCGATCCAGCCACCTTCGCGACAGTGGTCGATCGAAAAATCATGCGAAGGAGTGCAATCGATGATCTCTTCGCCGGAGTGAAGTGCGAGCCAGCATCGAACATTGTATCGTCGAGAAAATAGTAAGTTCCGTCTCATTAAATTCGAATCCCCTAGGATGTAATCCATTGCCCAGTTTGTTCTTTCGACGAAGACGCCATGGAGGAGAAAAACCACCAACCGATCCCCTTTTTTGTTGCTATTAGATTGCGTCCTTTGGCTTTCTTTGTAAGCAGCTCTTTCAGTCGGCATCAGAAAAGCTGCAACCTTGTGAACAGTAAAAAGGTAGATTTTTCATAGCGCCAGTGAGATCGAGAGACGAAGAGAAAGCCAGTATCCGCAATAAATGGAAGCTCAGTGTAAATTCACGACAGCATGAGCAGCAAGGTGAACAGGTGAAAGAGAAGAAATATTAATGCTATCGTTTCAGGAAACCGTGAGAGAGAACAGAAATCGATCTTATAAATCGTTAGCCGTAGATTTAATTTACGGTTTATCCTTTTTTACTGGATTTTTTTTTGATTAATCTCATGCATTGATGCTACGCGATGAGTGAGAATCGCCCCCTTCCTCCCCTACTCTTTTGGGGTCTGGTTTCTTTGTTGCGATGCGCACCGTCCGCTTTTGCAGAGATCGTAAAGGAAAGCCCGGACCTTTTGGGTGCCATTCATACTCGCTCTGTCACAGTGGTTATGTAGCCTCGATATGGAGTGTCATCTCGGCGACGTTTTCTTTACTTCCAATTCTTTCAAGTTACAACTCGGAAAAGTCCAATCTTGCTCTGTCTTTGAGCAATTAGTCGCTCTTGTTGTCCTGCTTTCTTTTGATTCCTGTGTCTTTTCTGCTGAAATTTTGGGGGTAGAGAATATTGTAGAAATCTGAGCTGTTCCCTCCTCAGTTCTTCTCCGCCTGTTTTTGAACTCCTATCGAGCTTTACATACAAGTATCAACGTGTGAAAGCCGCCGCCTCAGTCTTCCATATTTGAATCCGGAGCGCCTCGATTTACATCTATCTCCCTTTCTGCATCCTGTTTTAGTTCGCTCATGGCTATCCGTTACCCCTATTAGTTTGATGGTTTTGGAGGGGCGCGAGGAGCTTCGTTATGCCTGCTCAGTCTTGCCTGCGACGTCCTTTTTGTCTTCTAATGCTGTTCTTCACGAGGGGTGATAATTTCTTTTCTTTTTTGAAAAAAGATCTCATCTTTGCAGGTAATTTTTTTTCTTTCCGGATTTCAATTAGCAACGTTCGAAATTTGTTTTTATCTCTCTCTTTCTCTCTCCTCTTTTTTACCACGTTAGTCAGATTCCCTGCTCCATTGTTTCATTGTTTATATCCTATGATATCATTTCATTCGCAGCTCTCTTGCGTAACCGGTAGCCTCTGCAGCCAGTAGGGCTTCGCTTTTTTTTTTTTGCCTGCCGGAATACGGAAGATTTCAAGTGCGGCGGGTAAATGGGTCGGGCGACGCGGTGGCTGCGGAACCTTTGGAGTGGCGGGAAGAAGGAGAGGAAAGAGTCTGGCGACTGCTCCGGCGGCCATGTCGGCGTTGAGAACAGGAGACAGAAGAAAAGGTGGAGCTTTGCGAAGCAGACCAGGGACACGTCGGAGGTGTTGCTCGGCCAGAACGCCTCGACGGCCGCGGAGGTGGAGGCGGCGTGGTTCAGGTCTTTCTACTCCGAGAGTGAGAAGGAGCAGAGCAAGCACGCCATTGCGGTGGCCGCGGCCACCGCTGCGGCTGCAGATGCAGCAGTGGCGGCAGCCCAGGCGGCGGTTGCCGTCGTCCGGCTCACCAGCCAGGGAAGGGGTGGCGGCCTTTTCGTCAACGCCCGCGGACGCTCGGCGGTGAAGATCCAGAGAGCATTCAGGGGATACTTGGTACCTAAAATTTATTCCTGTTTTATTTTTTTTTCTCCATTTAATCTATCGTTAATTGATTGCGAAAATATCTCTAGTGTATCATATCCTTTATTTAATCTATCGCTTAACCCTCTATAGAACCTCTGCTCAACTCACTCGTCTATCATGTGATCTATTTTTGGACCTTCTCGTCACTTTTATTCCTTTCTCTATTATTCACTGATATTGTTCAGTAATCTGCGATTCGAATCCCTTATTGTTGTCCAACTACATTCAAATTAAATTCTGTCTTCTTCTTCTCCTTATTCTTTCTCTGCATTCATACTGCAAAGCAATTAAGCTTTCGTTTATTGAGTTGGCACAGGCAAGGAAAGCACTGAGAGCACTGAGAGCGCTAGTTAAGCTACAGGCCTTAGTGAGAGGCTATCTCGTGCGCAAGCAAGCAGCTGCAACTCTTCACAGTATGCAGGCTCTCATCAGAGCTCAGGCCGCCGTCAGAGCTCAGCGAACTCGCAATCGTGTCCGTAACGATAGAAGGCTTCAGTTAGAGCTCCGTCCGCGACGATCTGTAGTACGTTGTGTTTGAGGTGTTTCAAACGATAGCGTCAGTGTATTTGCATTGCTGATTATTTTTGCTCTGTTTCTTGACATGAATCACAGGAGAAATTTGATGAGATACGGAGCGAGAACATGACTTCCTTCCACCGCCGGCGGCTCTCAGCGAGCATCGATAACGCTTCTAATGTCTTCGATTGGAGCCCAAAGGTGGTGGAGATCGACACCTGCCGCCCCAAATCGCGATCTTCTCGCCGGAGTACCAACCCGTCCGTTCTCGACCCAGCCGACGACTGGCACTCGAGTTCCATCTCCTCCCCGCTGCTCCCGTGCCACATACCGGCCCGCATCGCCATCCCTGACTGCCGCAACTTCCAGGACAACGACTGGTGCCTTGCGGGAGGAGACAAATGCCGGCCCGCGACGGCGCAGAGCACACCCCGCTGCTACATGAACAACAACAATACGCCCCCAACTCCGGCAAAAAGCGCGCAGTGGGGGTTCATGAACGTTCCCTGCTCCCCCAACTACATGGCCAGCACGCAGTCGTTCGAGGCCAAGTCGAGGTCGCAGAGCGCGCCAAAGCAGCGGCCGGAGGCAGCCGCGATGAGGAAGAGGCTCCCACTGACCGAAGTGATGCTGGAATCGAGGGCCAGCTTGAGCGGGATCGGAATGCAAAGGTCGTGTGCCCGCGCCCAAGAAACCTTCAATTTCAAGAGCGCCGTCATCGGGAGGTTCGACAGGTGCTCTGAGCCGGAGAGGGAGTTGTACGTGCAAAGGAAATGATGCAAAAAACCATTAAGAATTTTCGAGAATTAAGAGGGAGAGCTCTTTTGTTTGCTTTCTCTTCGATCAAATTTCTTCTTCTGCGGTTCATTGTAAATTCCTTGTTCTCAGTTGCAGATGCTTAAGTTTAACATTCTAAGAAACTTCGTGAGAGCTTGAACAATTTGGAGTGCTGCGTTGTTAAAATTTAAAGGCCCAGGTGATGCCATCATTTCATTGCCTCTTGCACGATTCAAATCCCGGTTGCTCGCTCGAGTCAAGATCTTACTTGAACAGTAGATGATGTAATCCCTTTTGGACTGTCTCCTCGTCTCTGGCACCAAAGCCAACATCCGCGAAGCTTGATCACCTCTCCGCTACTTCTTGAATGATACCGAACCAGATGGCATTGAAGTCTTCTTTCTTCCTGCTCGCCAATCACGACCTTATGCCAATGTCAATGTCAATGTCAATGTCAATGTCAACGACAACGATGGAAGGAGCAGTAGTAAAAGCAAAGCATTTACCGCAGTGCAGTAAAAATTGGTCGAAGCAGGGAAGGACAAGTCCAAAGATTTTGAAAAAAAAAATTATAGCACTCTTTTGAATGGTGAGTCGATACTGCAAAGGCCATGGGGGATGTCTGTGACAGAGGTCCAGTTTCGGGGTAGCTGACGCTGGTGCATGATGGTGCCTGCCTTGTACCAACCCCTCTCTCTCTCTCCATCTTTTGAGTTTTCTTCAGTAATCATTAGGTTTTGATTTGATTGATGAGAGGTTTGGGAGTTGTGCAGGCAGACAACATCTGAAATCAAACTTGGACGCACTCTCTGACCTCTCTCTCCCCTCCATCTCTGAGATGATCCTGTGCTCGCATCAGCTGTTTCATACCCCCTAACTGAAATGCCCCTCCCTAGAGCACATCTGGGTAGCAGAGCCATTGGCCTTCTTCCTCTTGACCACTTCCCCTTTGTCCATTTCCACTGTTGTGGTATTCTCTTGCTCACGCCATGCACAGCGTTCTCGCACCGACTTACATGGTTCATTTAGACTTTTTTTTCCCCCTTTCCATCAGGAATTGCTGAAGGTATCGATCACACACGTCCTATCGTTTCAACTGGCCATGTGATCTACAACGTACTAGCGTTTGTATACGGAGGCCGCATGCTTATGTCGTCACTTGTCACCTGATGCCTAGGAATCTTCCGCATTAATTTGCTCCGTGCTCTAATGATCTCGCTACACCTAAACATCTAGCCGATGCGCGCGTTTAACCACATAGCTCATCTTTGTTTAATACGCAGAAAAGATTGAGAGAATCGAACGATTACGTGATGATTTGTAGGCCCATTATGTTTTTTTCCCCCTTCTCTTTTATCTTCAGGGATCTTTGCCGCTTTCGAGTTAAAAACAATAATAATCTCCTGTCCAAAATTAACGCTCCTTCCTCCTATGTCTAAGTGAAACTTCGAAAGAAAGAAAAAAAAAATAATACTGTTCACTCGTTTGGCAATAGCCTTTATTACCCCTCACCAAAGATAGGCTAATCTTCCGAGTACCGAGTTCAATGACTCCGCAATCCTTTTCCTTTCGGATCCGACCAGACTTTGATCAGCCCGGACCACATGCCCCCGCCTCTTAGGCTATCCCAACTGTTTAATCGTAGATTATTATGGGGATATAAGTGCGATTCCACTTATGGGGGGAAAACGGTGTTTTATGCTCTTAAGAAAGTTTTGGTGAAAGAGTCCGCTTCAAGCTTTAATGACTTGAACACTGGAATTCATGTGGATATCAGTTTTTGTCCCCTCTTAATCACAGTCACTCGTATCCAAATATCAAGGTCAAAGGCCAACATAACTGAAACGAGACAGTAAATTAGCGAAGCATGCTTTATAACATGTCTTGCTTGGTCTCTTCCTCTGCTCAATCTTTCTTAGTTTATTCCGAGAGCTCAATCCACGAGGGTGTAAAAATATATTGAGCGCCCATGATTGCCACCATGCAACGAACGGCAAGCTAGATTAAGAGACAATATAAAAATTCAAAAGGCTACCAGCACCACAAATCGGGTGAGCGTGGAGTTTGTAAAATTTTGAATTCTTGAAAAGGGTGTGCGATCCATTCCCGGTACTAACCTAAACAGAGCACACATGATGCACAGCACAGGCACCTTCCTCTTCGGCCCCTCGTACTATTTCTCTCCGTCCGGCTTGAGGGGGCGACTTTACCGTGTTTTATTAGTTTTAATCGGTCGTCTCTCTTTCCAATGTAAAATTAACTGAGTCAGTGTCCAATTTCTCCCAATGAGGCAATGAACATTCAAAACTCCTTTGCATTTGAAAATCTTCCGTCCCTATACGTACTTCCTCGCGTCTGCTTTACTCAGAATTTGGGGGAAAATGGGACGAGAAATGAAGAGGATGTATGAATGGATCCCATTGGGAGTACGGG
>JAGFNQ010010618.1:131530-217038 GCA_024364735.1 Boesenbergia rotunda
TTTCCTTAGGGTACCCAATAAATAGACATTTATCAGACTTAGCATCCAATTTGTCTGATACAGTCCGCTTCACATAAGCGGGACAACCCCATATCTTAAGGTGAGTTAAGTGGGGTTTCTTACTATTCCATGTCTCATATGGAGTAGTAGAGACTACCTTGGTCGGGACTCTGTTTAGCAAGTAAACAGCTGTCTTAAGTGCATAGCCCCAAAAGGATTTTGGAAGAGTTGCATGGTTCATCATGGATCTAACCATGTCCATCAAGGTTCGGTTACGCCTCTCAGATACACCATTATGCTGTGGTGTATACAGCGGAGTCCATTGGGACAATATCCCATTGTCCCTAAGATAATCTTGAAACTCTTGACTTAAGTATTCACCACCCCGATCTGATCGAAGTATTTTAATACTTTTGCCAAGTTGTTTCTCTACTTCATTTCTGAACTCTTTGAATTTCTCAAAAGCTTCAGATTTGTGTTAATCATCAAGAACACATACCCGAATCGTGAGTGATCATCGATAAAGGTGATGAAGTAGCTATAGCCTCCTTGTGCTAGAGTTGACATTGGTCCACATACATCGGTATGTATTAGACCAAGCAATTCTCCCACTGGATTACCTCTTCTGAAAAGGGTAATTTGGTCATCTTGCCTCTTAAGCATGATTCGCATGTATCAAATGAACCGGGTTCAAATGTTTCCAAAATTCCACATCGGTGTAATTCGGTCATGCGTTTCTTACTTATATGGCCAAGACGACAGTGCCACGTGTAGGAGTCTATTCGATTATCTATTCGAGCACGTTTGTTGCTAACTTCGATATTGAAAACGTCACTGGATAAATCTAACGTGTAGATGCCATTGCACAAAGTTCCATTCCCATAAAGAACGTCATTTAAAGTTATGTAACAACAATTGTTACTAAAAGTTAAATGATAACCTTTTTCATTCAAACATGAAATAGATACAATGTTCTTTATTAACGAAGGAACGAAATAACAATTATCCAATTCTAAGACACGTCCAGTTGGGAGCTTTAGCAAATATGTTTCGATGGCAACAGCAGCAATCCTTGCTCCATTTCCAACCCGCAAATTCGCTTCTCCCTTGACGAGTCTTCTTCTATTCCTTAGCCCCTGTATGTCATTACATATATGTGAGCTACACCCAGTATCAAGTACCCAGGTATCTGAGGAAATAGAGTGATATTCAATAACGAAGATACCTGAAGAGGATGGGGCATCGGATGCCTTCTTCTTCAAGGACTCAAGATAAACCTTGCAGTTTCTTCGCCAGTGACCCTCGTTGCCACAATGATGACAGGTTCCTTTTGGTTTCTTTTCAGTCTTCTTGGCCTTTTTCTTCTTCCCCTTGTTCTGTTCTTTGGCCTTCCTCTTAGAACCTTTCTTCGAGGAACCAACTAACAGTACTGCCTTTTGATCTGGCTTTACAGAAGGCTCCATAGTCTTCAGCAGGTTGAGCAACTCAGGAATGGTGGTCTCCAGTTTGTTCATCCGATAGTTCATCACAAATTGTGAATAACTCTTGGGCAAACAACTCAGAATTAAGTCAATACTTAGTTCATGATCCATTGCAAAACCGAGTGCGCTCAGTCGCTCAATGTACCCCAACATCTTTAACACAAACTGCGAGGCAGAAGTGCCTTCCTGCATCTTAGTGGTGAAGAGGAGTCTGGAGACTTCGAACCTTTCGGATCTCGCCTGCTCTTCAAACAACTCATTAAGATGGAAGATGATGGTATAAGCATCCATATGCTCATGCTGCTTTTGTAGCTCAGGTACCATAGAGGCTAGCATAATGCAACTCGCAAGTTCAGAATCGGTCACATGTTTCTGATGGGCCAACAACTGGTCCGGAGTTGCATTTTCTGGAGGATGGTCGGGATGTTGATTTTCAATGACATAAGCAAGCTTTTCCGCCTTGAGGACTATCCTCAGGTTTCGAAGCCAGTCCATGAAGTTCGGCCCAGTCAGTTTATTGGTGTCCAAAATGGAACGCAAGTTTAGAGAAGACATGATCGAGTGATTATCCTAGAAATACAAATTGAGTTTATGTGAGAAGAATGATTAAAGAATGTATCAACAACATAAATAAAATCCTATTTATTTTTCAAATTGAATATTTTTATCAATTCGGGAGATCGTAGGAACATCTCTAAATAGGTTGATATCCAACCATAGATAAGAACAACCATGACTGTGGCCATCAAGTTTTTCTTAGCTATGAAGGTAGGTAATTACACCGATTACATATCACATATATGTAACTATCACTTTATGCTATCAACTAATTGAATGTTTGCATAAATCATTGGGTTGTTAACTCATTAACAAGTATGTAACATTATACATAGCACCCAACTGCACCTCTCTTTACATCGACCTTGGCTGTGGCACAACAAATCGATGCTCCAAGCTTAAGGCTGACCCATTAATCAAGAAATAGTTTTAATATGGTTGGAGCTCATTCAACCGTTTAGTCAGGCTTGGATGTGTCCAACAACCAAAACTAAGGATTGACCTCTGACTCCAACTATATTATTCATAAACTAATTCCATGGTTTGAACATGTTGAGGTTCAAGTCGGGCATGGATGTGTCCATCAACCCAAACGAGAAACAAAACTCCGGTTCTAACCATATTAATGGAAGGTGTTAGCCTTAATATTTTGTAAGGGGTTTTGGGTCTCATCTTTTCTAAGCACATTCATGACATATGATTATGTCATGACTAACGATTTCCTTAATAAAGTATGTATGTGACTTAATTTATCAAGTCTCATGAATTGAATTAGGAACCGGATTTCCTCATTCTAATTTCATACTTTATTAAAGGAATTGTTTTGGGAAACAATTTCCTAAATTGTCATAATCAATTTCGGAAATAATATGTTTAGGACTTTGATTTCTCTAAATCAAATCTTATTAAATTAAGAGGCAATTCCCTTAATTCAACGACATATTATTTTCATGAAAATCTCAATTAAGAAAACTCTATAGGAAACCATTTTCCTAATTAATTTTGGAGACAACAACATGTAAGAGCATCACCTCTTAAATCATGTTTTATTCATGGATTTAATTAATTACAACAAATCGTTTTCTAAGGGTGGCTCCCCGAGGCTCAGATACCTAAAGAAAAGTAATTTGTCGTAAATCCAATTTGGTCCGTTTCAGAAACGCAACCAAATCAAACATGACAATTTCATTCAAAATTGGGAAATTAAATTACAACAACTAACTTTAAATTGGACGGCTCCCCGAGGCTCAATCCAAAATAAAGAATTTTGTTAATAATTTAATGCCAATTCGAATTTGAAATTGTCAACTAATTATCCATAAATTTGTCTAGACTTTCTCAAAAGAAAATGCCCAAAATTGCGAGGTTTCATAATAGATTTTCAGAATGGTTGTAAGTTTCTGGTACAAAGAAAACTTACATATTTCCAAAATTGGAAAATTTCTAAAATTAGAAAAATTTCCAAAATTGGAAAGTTTCCAAAGATGGGAAGTTTTCACAATTATTATAAAATTTCAGAAACTAGAAAATTTCAAAAGTTTTCGAATTTTCTTGAGGATTTCCAAACTTTGAAATTCCTAAATCTAAAATTTATCATAATTGGAAAGTTTCCATAATTGAAAATTTTTTCAAAATTGAGATCATGACAAAGTGTTCCGCAAAACAATTATATGATTATGTAGAACACTAACCGGCTCTGATACCACTGTTGGGACCGGGTGCATGTCGACAAGGATACGTGTTCGTAAAATTTTAAATTTTTACGTGCAGCGGAAGAATTAGCATAAAATAATTTCCTAAATTATTTTAACCACGTATCTAGCATGCAACCTTATGATGTGTTGACATAATCATAAATTATAACTTTGCGGAAAAGTAAACTAATTTACTAAGTACCTCTCGTAACTCGAAGTAAGGGACGAGATCCAACCGTAGCGTCCCTTGGAAGCTCCGCCTCTATTCGCGTCCACGCCGAGTTCTCTTCGGGATGACTTCGCAAAGTCACGAGTTTTGTGCCGACGAGAACTACTAGATTCTCTAAAGGCACAACTAGAAGAACAAGAGAAAAGAATGGAAACTCACCAACAAGAAACGGAATCTAAATTCCGGGAAGAGAGGAGTTGTGATCCGCGTCTTCTTCTTCTTGTCTTGGCTTCTCCTTCTCCTTGATAGCTCACGGCAACCAACCCTAAGGGAAGAAGTGCGCCGGCCCTAGGTGGATGAAGGGGCGCCGACCCTAGTTGCCTCAAGGGGCGCCGACCCTAGGGTTGAGAAGGGGAAAAGGGAGGAAGAGAATAAGAGAGAGAGAGGGAGAGGATTAACTCTTAATCAACTTAATTGATTGGAATTGAAGGCTAGCCTTTGGTTCCTTTATATAGTAACCTCTCCCTTGCTAAGTCTCCTCTTTAACGGAATTAACGGAATTAATTTTCATAAGAAATTTATCTTATAAATTTTCTTATGAATAATTCCGTTATGCCTAGTTTTATTATAACTAACTTTATAATAAAACAAATTATTCTCTTCTTTAATTATGGAATAAATTTTATAAGAAATTTATAAATTTTTCTTTTAATGGAAAAATCAATTCATAATTGATTTTATAAAATTAAAATAAACCACTCCACGGATTATTTTAATTTCTCAAAAAGAAATAAATTTCTATAAATTTATTTATATAAATTTCTTTATATAAATTTATTTATCCATAATTTATAAAACAAATCGCGCTAGATTTATTTTATTAATTAAACCAATTAAATTGGTTTATTCCCTTTTTAATGGCCGGCCAAACCAAGAGGGTGGACACCCTCTTTGGCCGGCCAAACCAAGTCGATTCCATCGCGAATTAAACTCATTTAATTTACCCATTAAGCCTTCAAAAGACTTAGCCATTTTAAGTTTCCGTTGCGCCTCTGATTAACTCAGATTCGACTTATTTCTCTTGATCGAAAAATCCAATTTTCAACTCGTTTTAAATCCCTCGGATTACTCGTAGTGCGTGTGACTAAATAGGCTTTCGATTTATGTTGGCCGTCTATAATCAACTAATTATAGAACGATCATGAGTGGCACCTAGTAGTACATTATGACCCCCAATTAATCGAAAGATCAACGGTTTGACCTCAGAAGTAATTCTGAAACCCTTCAGCAGCTCTAATGAATCGTGCCCCATTCCCTTCACCACCTTATACCCACTTGGTTCAGGACATGGTCTACTTGTGTCAGTCCCCACTAGACCGACTACGTCACACCTAGCCCAAGTAGTGTCTTTCTCGTCCTTTGGATTTCTAATTACTCTCATGTATTTAAGAGACTCGCACTCTAAACATGATATACTCTGGCCAGAGGTTTTGAGTAACAATCCGACGATAGGCCTGGGTATACATCTCCTCGCAAGGAATGGTGAATCCTTTGTAGGCTGTTCAAACATCTTCGGGCACTTCGGCTTATACCCAATCATCCTAGGTCCACACCTCCTTGGAGATGCTTGCTTAAGATGTTAAAGTATAAGTCTCCATGACTAAGATGACTTGAACACCGCAAGTCAAAGGAACATCGCACTTAAGCTGCAGTAAGAACTTCATTGACATATCTACATGTAGATTCCCATATGAAGTCTTACAGCTAGTCACTCCAATGAACTAGTTCCCTTAACTAGCATCGATGTTTATCTCCGGACATCCCAATGTCACCAGCCAGTGAGAATCAGCTGATTAGAGAATAACCCATGCTAGTCTCAACAGAATTGATAGTGTCCGTTTTTATCAATTCATCGACTAGGGATAATTTCAATACTTCACAATTGCACATTTAGAGATAATCACTAGTTGTGATCCCATCACAAATTCTCTTATGCTGTGAATTGTATTGCGGACATTCAGTAGATGAGTTTAAGATCTCAATCAAATACACAAACATGTATACTCAAATAGTGAATTATCATTTATTAGAATAAATGTTTACAATCATAAGGCGATTGCCTTAGGACACTTCTCTCATATTACTAACAGGGTCTGCATCGACTTCAGGGACCTCAACAAACCTTGTCCTAAGGACTGCTATCCTCTCCCTCGGATAGACCAGATGGTGGGCTCTACCGCCGGATGTAAGCTCATCTGTATGCTGGATGCCTATCAGGGATACCACCAAGTCCCGTTGTTCTCGGACGACCAAGAGAAGGTGAGTTTCGTCACAGTTGAAGGCACCTATTGCTACACAGTGATGCCCTTCGGACTCAAGAATGCCGGGGCAACTTATCAAAGGTTAATGAATAAAGTTTTTAAAGAACAGCTCGGGAGAAACGTGGAAGTGTATGTAGATGACATTCTCATCAAGTCCCTCCGAGCTGCCGACCTGATTGCCGATGTGCGAGAAACTTGCTGTACCCTTCGAAGGTATGGCCTCAAACTCAATCCGGCCAAATGTCTGTTCGGAGCCAAAAGCGGGAAGTTCCTGGGCTACATCTTGACTGAACGAGGGATAGAAGCCAACCCGGGCAAAGTGAAGGCTCTGCTGGACATGCCGCCACCCAGGAACTTGAGGGAAGTGCAGCGCTTGACTGGGAGGATCACGGCCTTATCCCGATTTATCTCCCGGTCGGCTGATAGAAGTCTGCCGTTCTTCAAGATTTTGCGCAAGGCCACCAAGTTCCAGTGGGATGCTGAGTGTGACCGAGCCTTCGAAGAACTGAAGGCTTACTTAGTCAGCCTGCCGACCTTAGCTAAACCTGAGGAGGGAGAGCCCTTGTATGTCTATTTGTCATCCACGGAGGGGGCTGTGAGTGCTGTACTTGTAACTCAGAAGGAGACTGAGCAACAGCCAGTCTACTTCTTCGGCCATTTACTCAAGGAAGCCGAGTGTAGGTATACTACACTCGAGAAATTAGCTTATGTTCTTATGTTGATGGCTCGGCGACTACGACCATACTTCTTGGCTCATCCTATCCGGGTGTTGACCAACAGCACGCTCGGGAAGGTGCTGATCAACCCAGAGGTCTCAGGTCGGATGGTCAAATGGACAACTGAACTGAGTGAATATGACATCCAGTACCAACCCCGAGCTGCAATCAAAGCTCAGGCCTTGGCTGATTTCTTGAGTGAGCTCCATGCAGAGGAAGAAGAAGGAATCTGGAAGATCTATGTGGATGGGTCGGCCACTCGGGCCAGGAGTGGCGTGGGGATCTTATTGATGTCTCCTAAGGGAGATCCCATTCATCTGGCCGTGCGCCTGGAGTATCAGGCTACCAACAATCAAGTAGAATATGAAGCCCTCTTGGCGGGTCTTCAAGCGGCCAGACAGGTCGAGGCCACTTGGGTCATCCTACATTCTGATTCTCAGTTAGTGACTCAACAAGTGGCTGAGCGGTTCGAAGTGAATGACGAGAAGCTACGGGCTTATGTAGAGGCATATCAACAGTTACAAGCAGAATTTCAAGAAGTTCAGATTATGCAGATCCCCCGGGGAGACAATGCCAAGGCGGACGAGTTAGCCAGGCTGGCCAGCTCTGTCCGCCCGTGGGTCTTCCCCAAGCCTTCGCCTCAGGTTATGCTGGTGGCTCAGATTGAGAGGGAAGCAGAAATGGAGATAGAAGGGGACTGGAGAGCTCCATTCATCGCTTATCTGAAAGAAGGAACTCTTCCGGACAGCCCCGAATAGGCCCGGATACTGAAGATAAGGGCGACCCGATTCACTTTAATAGGGGATGCATTATACAAGCGGGCTTTTTCCCGACCACTACTCAGATGCCTCGGAAAAGAAGATGCAAACTATGTGCTCAGAGAAGTGCATTTGGGGTGCTACGGAAATCATTCGGGAGGTCGGTCCATGGCTCGGAAGGTTTTACTAGCAGGGTACTTTTGGCCGACCCTCCAGAAGGAAGCTGAGAGATTGGCCATGTCCTGCCTTGTCAGAAATACCAGAATCTATCGCACCGACCTGTCGAGATGCTAAGAGCTTCCACTGTGTCCTGTCCCTTCGACCAGTGGGGCATAGACATAGTCGGACCATTCCCTAGGGCGGCGGGTCAGAAGAAATTCTTGCTAGTGGCAGTGGACTACTTCTCTAAGTGGATTGAGGCAGAGGCCTTAGCCCGGATTACTGAGCAAGCAGTGAAGAAGTTCCTTTGGCAAAACATTCTTTGCCGGTACGGCATACCTCACAAGCTGGTGTCAGACAACGGCCGACAATTTCAAGGTCGGGTTATCAGAAAGTGGTGCAAGGAGTTCGGAATCCAACAGGCCTTCACTTCCGTGGCATATCCCCAAAGTAATGGTCAGGCCGAGGTAGCCAACAGAGAGGTTCTGAAAGGGCTCAGGGCTAAGCTAGATCAGGTCGGCGGATCCTGGGTGGACGAGCTGCCGGGTGTTCTGTGGGCCCTTCGAACCACTCCCAAGGAAGGGTCAGGATGCACTCCCTTCCAGTTAGTCTATGGTAGTGAAGCAGTGGTCCCCATGGAGGTCGGCTGTGAGTCTGACAGAAGACATCTATATGGAGAAGACAATTCGGAGAAGAGACGAGCGGAGCTAGATCTGATCGAGGAGGTCCGAGCTAAGGCTGCAGCCCGCATGATTGCTTACCAACAAAGGATGCAGAACCGGTACAACCAGCAGGTTATACCCCGAAGTTTTCAAATAGGGGACAAGGTATGGAAAAGAGTCAAGCCGGTTGGAGAAGTAGGCATGCTGGAGCCTCAGTGGAGTGGCCCTTTTCTGGTGACTAAGGTATTGGGATCCGGAGCTTACTATTTGCAAGACGCTCAAGGGAAGCAGCTCGGGAGGCCCTGGAGTACAATTCATTTGAGAATGTACTGTGAGGAGAGTTGAGTGGATGGACCCTTGTACTTGTATTCAGCAAATATGATATAAGAGCTCGAAAATAGCTAAAGAACGATCCTGCAAGTTATAAGTGGGCTCATTCCCATGCACCCACCGGACTCGGCGCCGACCGGGCGTGGCATTCCACGTTCGGTCGGGCCCGGTCGGGCGTGGCGGTCCACGTTCGATCAGGGTAAGTCGGACGGTGTCCAGACTCTTGCTAAGGCAAGTTATAAGTGAGCTTGCTCTCACGCACCCACTGGACTCGGCGCCGACCGGGCGTGGCATTCCACGTTCGGTCGGGCCCGGTCGGGCGTGGTGGTCCACGTTCGATCAAGGTAAGTCGGACGGTGTCTAGACTCTTGCTAAGGCAAGTTATAAGTGAGCTTGCTCTCACGCACCCACCGGACTCGGCGCCGACCGGGCATGACATTCCACGTTCGGTCGGGCCCGGTCGGGCGTGGCGGTCCACGTTCGATCAGGGTAAGTCGAACGGTGTCCAGACTCTTGCTAAGGCAAGTTATAAGTGAGCTTGCTCTCACGCACCCACCGGACTCGGCGCCGACCGGGCGTGGCATTCCACGTTCGGTCGGGCCCGGTCGGGCGTGACGGTCCACGTTCGATCAGGGTAAGTCGGACGGTGTCCAGACTCTTGCTAAGGTAAGTTATAAGTGAGCTTGCTCTCACGCACCCACCGGACTCGGCGCCGATCGAGCGTGGCATCCCACGTTCGGTTGGGCCCGGTCGGGCGTGGCGGTCCACATTCGATCAGGGTAAGTCAGACGGTGTCCAGACTCTTGCATAAAGGAAACATGAGTTAACACATTTCTGCAAGGTAACACATTTTTGTGATCTTCATTGCCGGGGCAGGGCTCCCCACGTCCTGAGAGATAAAAGGGATAGTAGGTCAGCTTGCTGAAGCTGAACTGATCAAACCAAAGCGCACGAGCTAACCCGACTGAATAAAATGCTAAGTCCGGGTTCAAATACACCGAACGTCCCACACTTAGAAAAATTTTCTGTTTGGTTTGCGAAGCCCAGCTAAGGGGGATGGTGTGAATGTCCCGGGCGGGCAGCGCTTAACGAAAATTTGCGGGGTAGTCCAAAGGTCGACCTTTGCTAAGCAGGTCGGACACCCCGAGCAAACAATACTTAGCAAAAACCTCAAACATCGCAAGCAAACAAATACGGCGCTCGGGCGACTGAAGTAAAACCATAACAAGCTAAGCTAAGCAGGGCTCAGGGCCCCTACAAAATTAAGGCCCGAAGGCCAAGTCATGACAAAACAAAGGAAGATAGACATTTAACCTAAGTGAACGGGGGGAAGGCATCTTCAGGAATCGACGCCTTGATCAGCCTCAGTTTCACTGCGTTAGGAGGAAGGTCCTCGGGGAGGTGGCCGGCCTCGGTCAGCTGCTGGATAGCACCCTTCGCGCCGTATCTAATCATACCGCCGGTTCGCTCCGCCACTTGGTTGAGGAAGGAGTCCGACTGAATGTAGGCTAAACGCGCCGCTTCAAGCCGGGCGGGCTCGCCCGACTTATACTCCTCCAATTCCTTCTTGAGCCGAGTGAGCTCAGTGTTCTTCTGAGCAAGCTCGGTGTCCTTTCCCTAGATGGTGGCCTCCCGAGCTGCCAATTGTTTCTCCTTGCCGACCAGCTGAGCTTCCAGACCTTGGAAAGCCTCTTGTTGGGCGCTCAGCTCTGTCTCCTTGTTTTTCAGAATAAGTTGGGTCTGGTGGTGAGTGGCGTCGGATTCCTTCAGTTGCCGCTGGAAACCCTTGGCCTCGGTGGCTTTCTTATCCAGATCGGAACGGGTACGGGTGTTGCGAGTTCGGAGAATCTTATTCTCACCCTCCAGATAGGCCACCCTGTTCGATAATCGCTCCGCCTCCACGGCAGCTTGGGCCATCAGCCGCTTCTCTTCCTCTGATTGGGTTTCCAGCTCCGACATATACGACCTCAATGCAGTTATCTATGAACGCAGCTGGTCCAGGCCCTCATCGCCCGGAGGAAGGGTACATTGTGCTAATCTGGCCTCCAGGTCCTTTACCCTTCGCTCGGCCGCCCTGCGCTCCCGGGTGTTGGTGACCAATGCCTGGCTGACGGCATGACTCAATGCCCAGTGCTACAAAATGACATGAAAAGCATAAGGACAGATATAGACAGCCGAACGACGGTAGAAGGTACCTGAGTCAGACCCACAAAGAAGTGGTCAGCCAAGCTGACGGGATCCATCGCGAAAGACGCCATCCATCCTTCCTCCCAGCCCGAAACTAGCATGCCATGAAGATTAAGTGGCTGGGACTGGACTGTTGGAGTTAGCATAGTCGCTGAAGGCACCTGAACGTCCACAGCCGACCTCGGAGGGGAACGCATGGACAGGAGAGCCTCTACGGCGTCAACATTTGCGGTGCTCGTTTGAGGGGTCTGAAGACGAGGCGCGGTCCCCGAGGTGGACGCACCTGGTAGCGCCGCTAGGGGGGTAGGAGTTCGGGCTCCCAAGCGGGGTGCTGGCTGGGGTGACCCCCGAGTGTCAGGTCGGGGAATAGCCAAAGCAGGAGTTGAGCTCGGGGTCGGGATCCGAGGGCTCGGCCTAACTTGGTCGGATCGAGAGGGCACTATGACCGAACCCCCCGAGGTCGGTACGGGAGGGGAAGGCGTACCCAAGCGAATGACTAGCCGGTGGCGCTTCCGGACCAGGCTAGCAGAAGCTGCTTGGTCCGTCTCCTCCTCTTCTTCCTCCATCTGAGCGGAGGTCCCCTCACCCGCCGCCCGAGTTGCCACACCCGAGTCCCCAGCCGGAAGACCTCCTTCTGGGTTGTCTCCCTCCACCTCAGGTTGCTCGGGAGCCAGCGCAATGTTCACTGTCGAGGTCGCCCGGTCCGCCGCTAGCTGGGAGGCTAGGGCCTCCATGGCTTCGTCCTCCCGATCCATTACGGCATCAACCCTAGCGCTATACATGACTTCGGCTGCATAAAGGAAAAAGTTTTAGTTAGCATTAACAAACTTACAAAGCGAATAGGGACGTACCGAGGGTGCCGGGTAGCTCCGCTGGGACTTGGCTCAGCCGGAAGAGATACAGCATACCCTCGATCAGTAGTTTGCCCGAGTGGTACCGGGCTCCCCCGAGCTTGGAGAAAGCAGATCGGTAGCTCGGGTCTGAGCGAAGATTCTTGGGCATCTAAGGATGATCGGGCAGGTCTTCCACCCACGCGGTGGGCCAGTTCGCAGGGGGGTAGATCGGATATAGAAAAAATGAGACTTCCAACCCTTATTGGACGAAGGGACATTCTCTAAGAAGACCGAGTTAATACGGGCTTGGAAGTAGAAATTCCCGGGTTCTTGTTTCTTGAGGTAATAGAAGAAGTGGAACACCCGAGGTTCTAAGGGGATTTTATGGGCAGTGAAAATGATCACGATGCCGCATAGGATTCGGATCGAATTGGGGGCTAATTGAGACAAAGAGATCTGGAAATAACGACAGATTTCGCGGAAGAAGGGGTGTAGGGGAAAGCGCAGACCGGCTAACAACTGATCAGAGAAAACGGTGAAATGACTTAAGGGGGGCACGTGCGCCCAACCCCGACGGTTGGGCAGAGTTATGGGGTGGTCTTCGGGAATTAGGTAATCTATGCGCAGGGTTTCTACCTGACCAATGATTAAAGAAGACCGGGTAGTTAAATACCATGGCTTGGGGGGCGCAGTCGGGGGTGCAGACGATGAAGCCATTAAGACGAAGTCAGAAAAGGCGCAACAAAGACTCGGCAAAGAAGAGGAGTACCTAAAAGTGAAGTTCGCCGGAAACATTGTTCGCCGGAATCGAGGAGGTCGGGCGGCGGAGGTCGGACAAAAGTCAGAGAGAAAGCGAAGGTCGGGATAAAAAGGAGTAAAATGAGGAGTTAAGCCTATTTATACCGCTGGTAAAACCAGGAGGACCGTCCGATGGAGAAAAAGAAAATGGCGGGGCAGACTCCTCGCCGTCCGATCTCTTCCATTTCCCAGACCTCGAAGTTTCACTCGCACGTCGCACGAGCCATGCCGGTGACGTTTTGTTACCGGAGACCTCCAGTCAGGAAGCGACACGTGGCCCTGCATTAATGAGGATTTGATGGGGGATACGACATTTAAGGAAGAGGATTAACCGTACGAGATGACGCGCGGGAAGACAAAAAAGAGGCAAGCCGACCGAGCAAGGAGCCTAGTCAGTCGGATTGAACTCCTCCTTCGACTAGACTTGAGAGGGAGACTTGTGATCCGGGCGTATAGTTTTTAGAAAGATCAGGAGCTCGGTCGGGTTCAATTGCCTACCTAAACCGATAGTGAATCGGCCAGGCCAAGGGGCCACCCGAGGTCGGGATACTCGGGGTCGGTCACCCGAGGTCGGGCACTCGGGGTCGGTCACCCGAGGTTGGGCGCTCGGGGTCGATCACCCGAGGTCGGGACACTCGGGGTCGGTCACCTGAGGTCGGCCCCTCAAAGTCTGTCATCCGAAGCCGGATACTCGCGATCACACGAGGACGGCCGAACAATTATGAGCCTTTCTTATCATATAAGCCTTTCTTATCATATAAGCCTTTCTTATCAAATATTCAGAAGACAATCCCCCCCCGGCATAATCATTGCCTGGCAGAGCCGCCAATAGTTAAGGAGGGACAGAAGAGATATATTAGGCAGGGTGTCAGGCGGCTATGGCAGTCTCATAGCATTAATGTGGCTGTCACTATCACCATCTGTCAATTGACCCTCCCTTAATGAGATTTGCCAGCCTTGACACAGCAGAGAGTTACCTCTCCCCTATATAAACCCCCTATATGGCTCTGTAGAGGGGATTGCTGTCATTTTTGCAACCACACCACTACATTGCGGGCTCTGCTTTGGTCCGAGTCACGCGACTTAAGCCCGACTCCTATTCAGTCCGAGTCTGACCCCTCCCGAGTTATAGCAGACCGGGTCGTCTTGGTTAGACCGAGTCATCCGAGCGAAAACCAGTTCTCACTCTTCGACAGGATCAGGAGATGCCCTTGGTACATAGCAACGACTTGCATGTTGAAAATTATAAAAGTGAGCGACTTTATTTGCGATCAGTGTTGCCGACACGAGTGCTTCGAAGACATCGGCATGCAACTAAAAAGATCGAAGGTGGCGAAGATTGGAATTGGAGATCAATCTCTCGTTCTCCAGTTCCTTAATTCATCGGCGGAGCCAAGGGGGAGCGAGGGGGTGCGCTCTGAATACATTCATGATATATATATATATATATATATATATAATTGATTTTTCTGATCGGTCAGAGACCTCCCTGACCGATCAGACAGCTGCATGATCAGTCAACCTGACCGATCAGCCGTTACCTAATGCCGACGGGTTCATTGCTACCCGACGGGTTCATCGTTACCCCTAAGATTCATCGCTCACCCCCTAGGTTATAGTTTTGTTCGAGGGCGGCGGCCGAAGGCCACTGATGGTCACCGATGGTGTCCACCGATGATCACCGCGGTCCGCACCTGATCAATTATATATATATATATATATATATATATATATGATGTTTTAAATTTGTTAAATTTTGTTTATAAAATTGTCATTTGAAAAATAATTAATAAAAAATAATCAATTATTTTAATGTTAATGCTAATAATTATATTTTAGCGTTCTTTATTATTTCAATATAATTAATAAGTATTCTTTCTTTCTCTATAATATATTACAATAATCATCTTGAAACTGTATCATAATTCATAATTTGATGTCTAGGAATAATTACTTTATTGGTATGCATAAATTTTTATACAATAGTATTTTAGTCTTTTGATATATTTATTTGATAGAAAAAATATTTTTTAAAATTTTTTTTGAACACCCTTTTAAATTTCTGTCTGGATTCGCCGCTGCCTTAATTCAATATTTTTTTTTTTTTTTTTGGTGTTCAACATCGAGTCATCAACTCATTCTTCCTGTTTAAAAAAAATATATATTCACATATAAAGCAACTAAACAGAGAAATTAATAATCGTTCTCCTTAAGAACAAGAAAAAGAAAAAGAAACGGTACCGTTTCATTTCCAAGAGATGCGACTCGTTTCCGTCGTTTTGTATGGTCAACTGTCGTCCGTCCATTCCAATTTTTTTTTTTTTTTAATCCAGGTCTGAGCTTTCTGTCCAATTAGTTTTTGGAGATGGACCGGTTCGAACTCACAAATTGATCAATAAGTAAATTCAAAGTGCGAGAGGCTCCTCGTCCAACCATTACCTTTCAGATTTTTCATTCTATTAAAAAAATCGAAAACAGTGATTGAGATTACAATCAGATACTTGCAAACTGTTTGAACAGGTTGTCGTTGCACTGGGGCAGCATATCTTATTCTATCCTTACAACCTGTGCTAAACTAGTGCTGGTGACCGCAAATTAACTGGGATAGCACCTGATGATGAGAGAACATTATTAATTTTGACTTTCAACCAATGAAGTGTAAATTTATAGCGAATATATAACTTCATCAAATATATATGAATATATAAATTAAGTTTAACATTTTATATATTTTTTAATATTCAAAATTTTGAACTAAATGATTTTCACAATATGATTTAAAAGTAAAATATACCTTAGCTCATGATAACCATTAAGAAGAAATTAAAATCCCTTAGATAATTATGTTTTTCCCTCTTAATCTCTCTTCTTGCTTAACCGCTTTGATGAAGCAAAAGTCTATTAGAGGAAAAATCCTTTTGAAATCTTTCATTTATACATTATATCAATATGTATATTCAATTGTCTTTTTATATAATATGTTAATTCTCATATCACATAAATATAACAACTATCTTTTAATCTTCCATTAAATTCATTTGCATGAATGTGAAGAGAATTGTCTCTTCATTGACCAATATAATTACATGAATATGAAGAGAATTGTCTCTTTATTGATTAATATAAATAGTCCATTGAATAGAGATATAAACCCATATGGCCATTAATATTTTTAACATTCTCTCACTTGGCTATGACTTTATTCACTTCTAATATAATGCATAATATGTAAGCCAAATTCATTTTTAAATTGGTTAATTATAAATCATTATTAAGCAAAAACTAATAAGGATCATAGCGATCGTACATCATTAGTTCGACTTACTTCCTTCCATGTATCACAATATTAGTTCCATATCTAACATGAACTAAAATGAGACATAACATAATTGTTCAACCATAATATTCTTATTAGAGACAAATCCTGTTAATATTTACATAATCATACATGTATATATACCAACATAAAGAAATAGGATGCATAAATGATCAGAAATAACATTCAAGAGCTCAGAGAGTCAAATACAAAAAAAGAGCATAAAATATAATTATGAAATCATTAATAATCTTCTATAATGCTCATCCTTATGACATGTTTATTAAATGTCTTTGATGACAATCCTTTAGTTAATGGATCCACAATCATAAGGCTGGTACTAATGTGCTCAATTGACGCTCTTTGTTTCTGAACTTCTTCTTTAGCGACAAAGTATTTCAATTCCATGTGTTTAGCATCTTTTGAATACTTGTCATTCTTAGAAAAGAAGACTGCTATGACATTATCACAATAAATTTTCAGAGACTTAACAATACCGTTGACTATTCCAAGTCTTGAAATGAAGTTCTGCAACCATAATCCATGAATGGTGGCCTCAAAGCATGCCACAAACTCAGCTTCCATAGTTGAAGCAACAATGATTGTCTGCTTCTTACTTTTCCATGAAATTGCTTCTCCAGCTAAGAGGAACAAATAGCCAAATGTGGTTTTTCTAGAATCCAAACATCCAGCAAAATCTAAATATGAGTAACCTATCACCTCAAGATGATCGGATCTTCTATAAGTGAGCATGTATTCTTTTATCCCTTGTAAATATCGCAAAACTTTCTTTTAGCTTTCTAATCATCTAATTCTAGATTACTTTGATACCTGTCCAACATTCCAATAGCAAAACTGATGTCGGATCTGGTACAAATTGGGCATACATTAAGCTTCCAATGATGGATGCATACGGAATTTGTTCTATTTGTTTGCATTCCAATTCATTCTTTGTGCATTGCATAATGCTTAATTTATCACCTTTCTGAATTGGTACAATACTTGCAGAACATTTTTCCATCCTAAATTTCTTTAAAACTTTAGTAATATATAACTTTTGGGGCAACCCTAACATTCTTTGTGATCTATCATATAATACTTCAATTTCAATCACATAGGATGTCTCATCCAAATCTTTCATTTCAAAGTTTTCTGAGAGAAATTTCTTGGTCTTATGTAATAAACCAAAATTATTAGTAGCTAGCAAGATATCATCAATATGTTGGTGCAAAGAGCATCAGTCATGAATAGTCAACCTCTAGTGTTTCGATGTTTGACAATATACTAAGGTCTAGTCAAAGTGATCAAGGGTTAAACCAAACAGGACCTGATATTTGGTAGGGTAAACCTAGGTTTGATCAGTTTGACAAAGGGTTAAGCCAAATAGGATCTGATGTTTGGCAGAGTGAATAGAACCCAGGGTTAGTTTGACTAAGGGATAAGCCAAACAAGACTTGATGTTTGGCAGAAAGACTAAACTCATATATGGTCAGATAGACCAAAGGACTGAGCCAAACATGACTTGAAGTTTGGCGGAGAGAAGTCTAGTCAAGCTTAAGATGACTAGCAAATAAGTCATTATGAAGGAACGAAATCTTAGTAAGTAAAGCTAGGTGGAAGAAATCCTAGTGAGTGAAACTGGGTCCTAGTGAGTGTGTTAGTGTTGGGATCTCCCGGCACCAAAACACAAAAACGCAGCGGAAACAAGATCCCTCGAGCGATCCATGCGAAAGAAAACTCGTACTAATTTCATCTATCTAATAGATCTATCTAATGTGTATAACTTTGGAGCGTGCCCTTTGCTTATCCCGCTCGTCCAAGGTGCGCCGGATCTCTTGCACGTTCAAGTGTCCGTGCCTCTATTCGTATCCACACGGACACAATCTCTCAACTTCGGGAGAACTACCTTAGTTGTGCTAGCAACTTGAGGTTGTTCACAAGACCACCAAGAACCCACAAGGGTTTCGGCCAAGAGGGAGGAGAGGAAGAAGAGAGGAAGGGAAGAAGGAAAAGCACACATCCTTCCTTCAAAATGACTAGACCCTCTTTTATATTCATCCCATGAATATAAAGAGTCTTTTGTCTCTTTGACTTCCCTTCATTAAAGCAAATAAAGAGCACATCTTTTTATGTGACTCTTCACCTCCTCTTCATCCAATGAAGAGAGACTTTTTCTCTTTCCTTCATTAAACACTTTAATGAATTTCCTTGCAATTCCGACCGGGCCTCTCGGGCATCTGACCAGTTCTCCCGACCAAGTCTCCCGAGCAAATCCTCGAGCTCCCGACCAAGTCTGCCGAGTGCCGAGCTCCCGACCCAGTTTGCCAAGCTCCCAGCTCAGTCTGCCGAGTGCCGAGCTCCCGACCCGTGCTCCTGAGTTCCCAACTTGAGCTCCCGAACTGACCTCCCGAGTTCCTAACTCGGGCTCAGATCTCCCGAGTTCCCAACTTGGGCTCCCGAAGCATCATGTCCTTAGTGTGTGACCCAATAGGTTCTCGTGACGTTGGCAATGCGCCTAAATGCTTTAGACACATAAGCAATGAGCGGCATCTAGCAATGCATCATTGCTACCCAAGTAACAAGAAAAGTCGAGATCCAACTAAACCTCAGTGACTATGATAATGTATGACCTTGTCCTTCTATCCTTGATATCTAGATTGACCAATGAGGCATAGACCGTGTCATCCTTAATCAATCTTGTGTTTCTTGATCCCCGAGTAGACTCACTCAAACAAATGAGCTCAATATCTCATATTGACTCATTTGAGCATGGCCATGCGTTTTAGTAGTCCTACTCGATCAAGGAGCCCACAGATATCACTCCCGTCATATGGAAGGGATAGATCCCATCTACATCACTCACATCCCTCCGCATAATTCATTATATACCCAGTGATCGCCTTTATAGTCCACCCTGTTACGGGTGACGTTTGACGATACCAAAATATATAACTCCTTATGTAGGGAACCGTAGTGACATCAGGTCTAATGACTATTCATACTAATATTCACATGAGAAAGTTTATGACACTCATATGACAATCTATGAAACTTTCTCATGACGGGTCAATTCAGTACACATTCTCCAATGTATAGCCATGTGTCAACTTGATATCACATATCCATGACTTGTGAGCTCAAGTCATCAGTTGACCTACATGCTAGTCTCTATGCATTAATATTTCCTTGAATATTAATACTTGACTAAGAATGTTTTAGAGTAGTATTCTCTACATCATCTCACTATCGATTCAACCAATCGATATAATGTAGATAAGAACCTACTACCCAAGGACATTATTATACTTAGTTATTCGACACAAATACAAAGTAAGTATAATAACCAAACATACCTTTATTAATGATAGAATATGATACAAAAAGTCCCTAGTCAATTGATGGACCCAAAAGAGCTGTCACGAATGTGGGTCTCAAATTTAGATATTTATAAGCTGGAAACCCTTTTTGCAATCAAAGAATAAAAGCGTAGTAAAGGGGTCACAGGTCGTATTTTTCCTAGGGCTAGTTGAGATAGTTTGACTCTAGCTTGAATTTATGTGTCGTTAAAAGTTTTTGGGTTTCAAATAAGAAATGGGTTTGGTTTAGTAATGAGAAATGAAAACACAATGCAAAGAGAGTAAACTTAACTAAAGGAACTAACCAAGGTAATGGTAGCTAAAGAATTCAATTAATGGAAAACTTAATCCGCAATTGCAACTTAATTGAATTTAGAAACAAGACTGATTTCTAATGCAAAACAAATGCTTAAACAAATGAATAAGAAAACACTTGATCTGCAGGGAATAAAAGAATCTGATGTACCAAAATGATGCTAAGAGCCAAAACTGAAATTGACAACTCTGAATACTAATCACTTCAACTTGGAAGATTAAGCTATTAGTGAAAGGCTAAGCATGAATTAAGGAAGAATTCGGAAATGAGTGCAGCAATCAGAAATGAATTAAATTCAGAATTCGAATGCAGTAATTCAACACATGACAGCAGGATATGATGCATCAAACCAAAGGCAGAAATCAAACAAACCAGCTGAAATCAATTGCTCTAATCTACAGCTCAACTAAAACTTGAAGTAGAATCAATGATTACTTGCAATTATTTGAAAGTTATCAGGTAAACCTGTAGAGATTACACTGTCCAGCAGAATTGGACATCTGACTTGCAGAATTACGCAAGTTGAAACGCATAGGCTAAGAACTACTGCAGAAATGAAATTGATCACTTCAGATACAGCTAACGGAATGAATGAACTCAAGAAAACAGCACATGAATGTAAAATGCAGTAACCAATTGCAGAAACGGTTTGCAGAAATGCAGAGAAACTTCTAAGGCAGAATCAGTTTGCCAAATTGCAGAATTGCTTCAACTGCAGGAATTAAACACACAAGGCAATCTAAATTTGAATGCAAAATCTAATGTTTAGACAAGATATAAGAGATCTAAGGGCTGCTCGACACAAACTTAAGAAGCTGCAGTAGAAACATGCAAACTTAAAACTGAAATTATGCAGAACTGAAACTGAAACTGGAAGTTGAAGCTTAAAACTGAAACTAGCTTAGACTAAATCCAGAAGTTGATACATAATGTTACTTAGCTGGAACTAGCTACAAATTCAATTCAGAGAAGGATTAAACTTGCAGGACACAAAATTCAGAAACCAAAGCAGAACCTAACATGCAACCAATTTGATGTAAAAATGAAGAATTGAAACTAAGTTTCAGAATTGAATTAATGCAGAATAAACTGATCTACTTGCAATCATTCATTACACAAACAACTTAGCCAATTAGAATGCATAACTGAAAAGCTATCCACTACAGGAACGATCCAATAAAACTGATACTGAATTCAAAAACTGTAAAAACACTGCAGAAAACAGGGCTGATACGCAATGTCCACTTGATACGCAAGTAACAAACAGAAAAACCGGAAATAAACTGAATTCAAATTCAATTGTTCACTGATCGAGCTCACTAACTAATCTACTTGCAAAATGGAACCTAATTAAGGCTTGAGAAATTCAGAAATGAAAACGAAATAGCTGATACAAAGAACATAACAGAAACTGTTTTGCTGAAACTGAAATTACAGCTAAGGAAAACAAGAAATACAACCAGAAACTAAGTCTCGATCCTTCCCATGTTTCAAGACCTCCTTGCCGTCACACAAGGGCAAGCCAAGAACCCCTTCAACTCGCAAATCGATGGAAAAAGGGCTTCAACTTCAGATCTGCTCCCAGATTGCACTCGGCTGGATAAACCTAATCCGATCTCCTCGATCTCACGATTCCGAGGTTTGATGATGATTTGATGATGATCGAAGAATGCCAGAGGACCCTCCAGTAAGCTCCAATGGAAGAAAACGGCACGCGATCGCGATTGAATTGATCAGATTGCAGAAGTTGCTGAAACCCTCACTCAACTCTGCTCCGAGGCAATTCTGAGCTTGAATCTCCACTGAAGGCTTCTCCCAAGGATCCAGATCTTGCTCCAAGGTGGTGATCGAGTTGGTTACGCCTCTGATGAAGAAAATTTGAAGGAAAATAATGAAAAACTCGGAAAGAACGAAGACAGTGGCTGAAGCTCGGTGAGGACGCGACAAGCTGCGATCGGGAGCAGAGGCAGTTTAAGTAGTTAAACAGTGGACGGCTCAGATTAATCCCACTTCATCCAACGGTTGATCCTTATCTGATTTGACTCAAATTTTCCAGATCTTGATCAGAGGTCAGGATCTACCTCGGGTTAGCTCGGATCTGCCAGATTTGCAATGGATGGTTTGTATCACCTTGATCTTTGAATTGACGGTCTAGATCTCTCTGATCGTGATCCAACGGCTAGATGATCTCCAATTGAGCTGAAATTTTCAGATCTTGATCCAAGTGCTTGATTAGCCTTAATCTCAGCTTGGATTGATATGAAGTTCTCAGATGATCTAGATCTAACCGTTCTTGCATCGAACGGTCCATATGAGTCGACGCTTGATCACTTGATCCAGTCCATTTTTTGACTCAACTTTGACCCAACATGACCTAGGTCCTTGATCCTTTCAAGCCTACAAAAGTAGATCAAAAATTTAGTGATAAAACAACTCAAATATATCAAAATTTGCTATTAGGTCTAAAAAGAGTAGAAATCCTAGAACCTAGGGTAAATCCACCATTAAACAAGTAAAACATGAGTCAAAAATAGATCCTAGAACCTTAAATAATCAACAAAATGACACTTATCAACTCCCCCACACTTAAGCTTGAGCGTCTCGCGAGAAGTACTAAATATGTATCCCCTAGCTTTTCTCATACATAAGTAGAAGCAGTTGAAAAGAAATTATCTAGGGTTGTTAATTCTCAAAAATCTAAGCTCTATGGATTAATATCTTGTCCTTAAATCACAACTTAACAAATTCAACCTTCATGATTCATTGAGATGAATTTCACTCATTAAACCTCTCAAGGGAAATTTTTGGTGGCTCTCTTCCTAAGTTCTAAGTACATGATGAAAATGGAGCTCACTCATACACACATATTTTTTGCACTATCATAGGCTTGCTTGTTATCTACTCTCCACCATTATTCATGATTCAAATCTACATCTATAAAAGTTTATTCAAAAGTGAAAGACATATGAAATGGTAGAAATGAAGTAACAACTAAGAAAATAGCAAAATTGATAAAGTGGAAGACTTGGATGTTTAAGGATATTCTTGATGCATTTTATCCTCTTGTCAGTCCTCATAATGACGTCAAAGTGTGATGGAGTAAAGCTTTGGCATTGCTCTTCAAAAATTTGATGAAAATAATTCATGAATTCCTTTATGCCAATTTCACTCTTGCGTGCCAATCTTGATTTTTTCTCTTTTCTTTTCTTATTTTTTTTTCTAGTAAATTCAGAATATAATGGAGCAAAGCTTTTGATTCGGATGAGAGCAACTTCACTGATTTCATGGTGCCAAGTTTTCAATTGCGTGCCAACTTTGCTTCTTTTTTTTTTTTTCTGTTTTCTTCTTTTTTTTTTCTGCTTCTTCTTCTTTTCTTATGATCAACTGCCATCAACTAATTCTTGTTCAGTTAGAAACTTGCTGCTCAGAATTTGTATCCAAAACTTGGCACATAGATTTCTTTCCCATGTCTTTCCTTTAAGTTCCCAAAATTTCAGCTTTTTTTTTTCCGGGACTGTTTTTTTTTTCAGCAGTTTCTTTTTTTTTCTTCTGACTATAGGCTGTCAAATTCCACTTGTGCCATATTCAATGCTCCAAGTACTCTAAAACCTTCAGATTTCGAAACTCTTCCTTCCATATGCACTTGATAACTCCACTTTGTCCTCACTGTTTTCTTCAGCCATCTTATAATTGTTTGTTTTTTTTTCTGATTCAAACTCCAGCTCCACTTCCTGATCAGCAGTGGATGTGCTCCACAATTCTGATACCTTTATGTACTTAAATCCCTAATTCACAACCTTAGAAAACTCAGCTTTGCCTCAAGTTGATTCAAAACTGCCTCACTAGCATTCCATTTAAATTTCCTCTTTTCTAGCTACATTTCCAGCTTACACTCTCCACATTTCTGATTTCCAGAATTACTGCTAGCTGGTGTTTTTAATCCTTGTCAGCTCCTTGGCATTGGTTTCAATTCAAATCAGTCCATATCAGTTTTTGATCCAACCATGCTTCACAAAAATACTTTTTGGCACAGATTTTTTCATTTGTGTGCCATTTTTTCTGTTTTTTTTTCTCTGCCGAATAGCATGATGGTTGCAATGAGAGAACCACTTCACATCCAATTCACAACTAAATTCCCATTTATCTCGATACCAAGCTCAACTCAAATGGCCATTTTTTTTTTCAAAATGAAATACTTCCTTGATGCGAATTGATTCAAAACACTAGTCACTCCCCCACACTTATCATTTGTCCGTCTCGGGCAAAATAACATCAAAGAACATCCCCAAACAAACAAATCCATAGAAAAATGAAGTTAGAAGCAATATGATGATTAGGTAGGGAAAATGAGAAATATGAAGTGATACAAGGGAAATTTATGAAAATTGATATGAGATAAGAAACAACATGATACACCTTTATAAATATGATCCAATCATCGAAATATGATTTTGAAAGAACCTAAGCAAGTTCTAGAGTACAATCACATGTATGTGTCACAAAAATAAGGCTAATCCTCACTAGGTACAAATAATTCATCTCAAGTCCTCAATCAAGAATCCATGGCCAAGTAGTACTCAAGCATCCAAGATTTCATCCATGAGCTCAAACCCTAAGTGTTAACAACCAAATTTAATTTGTTTTCAAAAGACTCTAAAATGTTATCAAGACAACCTAGAGGGATACATTTATTCCTATTCATTAAGGAAAATGTGCCAAAAGAAATAAAATGGTATTTACAATGTCTATTTATTCATGCTACTCTACTCACGCATTTATTAGCAAGAACTCTTTTAAAAGGAAATTCTACTTCTAAAGAATATAAGAATGAAACATGCAATGAAAGAAAATGCAAGAAGGAACAAACTCCCCTTTATTTCTGGCGGTCGGAGTCTATCAAGAAATAATCTCCATCGTGGTAGTGGAGGAGTAGCTGAAAAAGTTTCCTTCATTTGCTCAATTTTATTTTGCATTACTCCCCCACACTTAAACTTGACAGCAAAATGTTCAGGTGGCCGTGGACGATTAATGTTCAACATCCATTTTAGAGGGTGAGTGCCATGAGCCAAAGTAAAATCATCTCCTCCCTCTTTATTCTTTTTGGAAAATCTTCAGGGGGTTGAAGACTGTCTAGATGGAGTACCCACTCAAGAAATCTCTGGGACCCTACAAAACCATGTAAAACCTTTCTCATGCGTGTAGGGTAAGGTAGAAGTGTAATATCATCAATCTCTACATAAAATGTATCCAAAAATGCATCGCATTCAATAAAATCAATTTTTGGTACCTCAGTGAATTTTTCACAAGCAGTTTCTACATAAGGTATATCAAAAAATATTTCATAGTCAATAAAATCAATCTCAGGTACCTCCAGAAGTTTTTCACATTCAATATCAGCATAAGAAATAGCAAGAGATTCTTCACAATAAACAACTTCAATTTCAGGCTCTTCTAAAAATTTCTCACAATCAATTTTGGCATAATCTGTCTCAAGAATATCATAGCAATGAATAAAATCAAGCCTGGGTGCCTCTAAAGAATTTTCATAATTATTTTTCACAAATGATGTATCAAGACATTCTTCACATGCAAATCTAGACATCTCCCTGAAATTTTCTAAAGGAAAAGAAGAAATACTTACCTGATCGTGCTGAAAAATGTCTATTGGGTCTACAAGAAATACTTCCATCTCAGGCTCAAATTCTGGTGGACATTCAACTGGAATAGGTGATCCTTGGGTACTTGCTCCCATCATGCAAGTCCCTACACTTTCTGGAAATGGTGGTGGTCCCTGGGGCTCTGTGCAATCCCCTACACCTATAGAATCATCTCCTGTGCATGCCTCCTTAGTAATACCTGCAACAACCTTATTAAAAAGATTAGGACTATCAAGAGCGATATCATCACAAAATAAAAAACAAGAAAACTCCGGTAAAGCTTCAGTTTTGAAATCAAGGCTGTCGCATGCTTTTCCATCCATCTTCTCAACTTCCTCTGAAATTAAAACTCCTCCCACTATGTCAAACGCACCATCATCAGTAATGAACTGCGCCTCAACAATCTCATCTGGGGTGTCCACGCTCATAATAGAGTGATCTCCCCTAGGGTCCTTCATGGCATCGAAAATGCTAAATTGGACTACTGTGTCCCCCACCTCCATTGAAAGTGTGCCAGCATATACATCAATTTTTGTTCTAGCAGTCTTCAGAAAGGGCCTTCCAAGGATAAGTGGGGATCTACGTGCAAGATACTCTCCTTCCATGTCTAGAATGTAGAAGTCTGCAGGGAAAATCAACTCCTTCACTTTAATCAAAACATCTTCAATAACTCCTGCCGGGCGGGTCTGGCTTCTATCTGCTAGCTGAATCACAACTCCAGTGGGCTGTAGAGGACCAATGCCAAGCATCTGGAAGACCGTCCTGGGCATGACATTAATGGAAGCTCCTAAATCCAACATGGCATCATGTAGCGTGGTGCTCCCTATCTCACAAGATACAGTAAACATCCCAGGGTCTTCACATTTCTGAGGTATGGCATGAATGAGTGATGAAACATTTTTCCCCATGCTGACCAACTCATTTTCCTTAAGCTTCTTCTTGTGAACACAAAGATCTTTCAGAAATTTTACATACTTAGGAACCTGTTTAATCATCGTCAGCAAGGGTACATTAATCTCTACTTTGCTAAACAATTTAACCAACTCATTGTACTCTTTTGCTTTCTCCTCCTCCACTTGTCGTTTAGTTTGAGTTCTCTGCTGAGGAAAAGGCAAAGGAACAGAAATTTCTTCCTCTTGAACCGAAATGGGAGGGGCTGATTTTTGAGCTGCTGTCCCACTTTTTGGAGCTGCTGTAAAATCTGTTTCGCCACTAATTTGTACTTCGTTTTCCACCAAAATTACAAGATTGCTTGATGAGAGAGTTGGGCACGGGCTAGGGGTAGAGTCAACTGATTTTGAAGTGGTTTCGGGGCTGATCGGTGCTGAAATTGTAGGTGCTGCCCTGTTTTTAGAAAATTCAGCTCTTGGATCATTTTGAGATGAAGTGACCTTCCCACTCCTCAAATAAATTACGCTAACGTTTCCCTTAGGGTTAGGAATAGCTTGAGAAGGTAGTTGGCCTGATCCCTGAGCTTTATTTTGATTTATTTCACTAGCAATTTGCCCAATTTGCCTCTCGAGGTTTTGTATGGCGGCAAAAACATTTCCTTGTTGTGTTTGTTGTATTTGGGACTGTTGGGGCTGATAGAAGGGCTAATATTATTGTTGGAAGGGCTGACAATTTGGCTGGAATGTTGGAGAAATTTGTTGAGAATTACAACCTTGAAAATTCTGATTTTGAAATGGAACTTGTTGTGGTGAGGGCTGAAATTGATTGGGCTGAAATCCTTGATTTTGGGGCTGAAAACTTTGATTCCAAGGCTGGAAATTTTGCTGCGGTTGTTGGAATTGCTGCTGTGAAGGTTGATATTGCTGTGGATAATTCAGATTCCCTTAAAACCTTGTTGAACCCCTTGAAACGGTTGCTGGAAATTTTGAAATATAGGCTGAAAATGCTGATTTTGGGGTTGAAATTACTGTGGCTGCTGTAAAGTTTGTTGGGGTTGCTGAAATGGTTGTTGTTGTGGGCCTTGTTGGTAAAAAGAATTCCCGTACCTCAGATTTGGATGATCCCTCCAACCGGGGTTATAAGTAGACGAATAAGGGTTATTTCTGGCTTGAAATTGTCCCCTAACCAATGCCGCTAGTGACTCATCTTGTTGGAGGTTGGGACATGAATCTGAATTGTGTTCTTGACTAGAACAAATGCCACATACACTCATCACCACTTGACTTGGTTGTGGAGGCACCGAAAGAGTTGAATTTTTACTTGCAATATTGAGACCCATTTGCTTAACCGCTGATGTGAGCTCCATCAATACATTCTTAATCTCCTTCTGATCATTAGCAACCACCTGAACTTCACTAACTCCTCTAGTAGACAAGGCTCTGCTTCCAAACTGCTGAGAATTTTCTGCCATATTTGAAATGAGCTCCCTAGCTTGATTTGGTGTTTTGTTGACTAAAGCCCCTCCAGCTGCAGCATCAATCATAATCCTATCCATCTGTAATAATCCCTCATAAAAGTACTGGATGAGGAGCTGCTCACTAATCTGATGCTGGGGGCAACTGGAGCAAAGCTTGTTGAATCTCTCCCAGTAGTCATAGAGTGTCTCCCCCACCACTTGCTGAATGCCACAAATACTTTTCCTGATAATTGCTGTTCTGGAGGCTGGGAAATATTTCTCTAGGAACACTTTCTTCATAGAAATCCAGCTAGACACATGCCCAGTAGGTAAATAGTAAAACCAGTCCTTAGCTGCTCCAGTCAAAGAGAAGGGAAAAGCTCTCAGCTTGATATCTTCTTCTAAAATACCCTGAGGCTTCATAGTGGAGCATACAACATGAAACTCATGCAGGTGTCTATTTGGATCTTCTCCAGATAATCCTTGAAACTTAGGCAATAGGTGGATGAGTCCAGATCTAAGCTCAAAATCTCCACCCAGCTCTGGGTAAGAAATGCTGGAATACTGAAATGTAGCATCTGGTGCTGCGAGTTCTTTCATGGACTTCTGGTGGTTTGCCATCTGATCAACTGAATAGGCTGAGATAGACTGAGTAGGAATAATGCCAAATCCCTCTGAAACACTGAGCTGGCTCCTCCTAGCTCTGAAAGTCCTCTCAATCTCAGGGTCAAAGTCCTCAAGATCACCACCTGTAGACTTGGTCATAAAATCAAAAACAAATCGCAGTACAAGTATATAGAAAGATGAAACAAATAAAATCTGATCACAAGATATAGCAGTAAGTGCAAAAATAGATCAAGAAAAATATGAAATGAGTGCACAAGAAAAAATCAAACAACTCAACTAGTATCTTCCCCGGCAACGACGCCAAAAATTTGATGGACCAAAAGAGCTGTCATGAATGTGGGTCTCAAATTTAGATATTTATAAGCTGGAAACCCTTTTTGCAATCAAAGAATAAAAGCGTAGTAAAGGGGCCACAGGTCGTATTTTTCCTAGGGCTAGTTGAGATGGTTTGACTCTAGCTTGAATTTATGTGTCGTTAAAAGTTTTTGGGTTTCAAATAAGAAATGGGTTGGTTTAGTAATGAGAAATGAAAACACAATGCAAAGAGAGTAAACTTAACTAAAGGAACTAACCAAGGTAATGGTAGCTAAAGAATTCAATTAATGGAAAACATAATCGGCAATTGCAACTTAATTGAATTTAGAAACAAGACTGATTTCTAATGCAAAACAAATGCTTAAACAAATGAATAAGAAAACACTTGATCTGCAGGGAATAAAAGAATCTGATGTACCAAAATGATGCTAAGAGCCAAAACTGAAATTGATAACTCTGAATACTAATCACTTCAACTTGGAAGATTAAGCTATTAGTGAAAGGCTAAGCATGAATTAAGGAAGAATTCGGAAATGAGTGCAGCAATTAGAAATGAATTAAATTCAGAATTCGAATGCAGTAATTCAACACATGACAGCAGGATATGATGCATCAAACCAAAGGTAGAAATCAAACAAACCAGCTGAAATCAATTGCTCTAATCTACAGCTCAACTAAAACTTGAAGTAGAATCAATGATTACTTGTAATTATTTGAAAGTTATCAGCTAAACCTGTAGAGACTACACTGTCTAGCAGAATTGGACATCTGACTTGCAGAATTACACAAGCTAAAACGCATAGGCTAAGAACTACTGAAGAAATGAAACTGATCACTTCAGATACAGCTAATGGAATGAATGAACTCAAGAAAACAACACATGAATGTAAAATGTAGTAACCAATTGCAGAAACGGTTTGCAGAAATGCAGAGAAACTTCTAAGGCAGAATCAGTTTGCCAAATTGTAGAATTGCTTCAACTGTAGGAATTAAACACACAAGGCAATCTAAATTTGAATGCAAAATCTAATGTTCAGACAAGATATAAGAGATCTAAGGGCTGCTCGACACAAACTTAAGAAGCTGCAGTAGAAACATGCAAACTTAAAACTGAAATTATGCAGAACTGAAACTGAAACTGGAAGTTGAAGCTTAAAACTGAAACTAGCTTAGACTAAATCCAGAAGTTGATACATAATGTTTACTTAGCTGGAACTAGCTACAAATTCAATTCAGAGAAGGATTAAACTTGCAGGACACAAAATTCAGAAACCAAAGCAGAACCTAACACACAACCAATTTGATGTAAAAATGAAGAATTGAAACTAAGTTTCAGAATTGAATTAATGCAGAATAAACTGATCTACTTGCAATCATTCATTACACAAACAACTTAGCCAACTAGAATGCATAATTGAAAAGCTATCCACTACAGGAACGATCCAATAAAACTGATACTGAATTCAAAAACTGTTAAAACACTGCAAAAAATAGGGCTGATACGCAATGTCCACTTGATACGCAAGTAACAAACAGAAAAATAGGAAATAAACTGAATTCAAATTCAATTGTTCACTGATCGAACTCACTAACTAATCTACTTGCAGAATGGAACCTAATTAAGGCTTGAGAAATTCAGAAATGAAAACGAAATAGCTGATACAAAGAACATAACAGAAACTGTTTTGCTGAAACTGAAATTACAGCTAAGGAAAACAAGAAATACAACCAGAAACTAAGTCTCGATCCTTCCCATGTTTCAAGACCTCCTTGCCGTCACACAAGGGCAAGCCAAGAACCCCTTCAACTCGCAAATTGATGGAAAAAGGGCTTCAACTTCAGATCTGCTCCCAGATTGCACTCGGCTGGATAAACCCAATCCGATCTCCTCGATCTCGTGATTTCGAGGTTTGATGATGATTTGATGATGATCGAAGAATACCAGAGGACCCTCCAGTAAGCTCCAATGGAAGAAAACGGCACGCGATCGCGATTGAATCGATCAGATTGCAGAAGTTGCTGAAACCCTCACTCAACTCTGCTCCGAGGCAATTCTGAGCTTGAATCTCCACTGAAGCCTTCTCCCAAGGATCCAGATCTTGCTCCAAGGTGGTGATCGAGTTGGTCACGCCTCTGATGAAGAAAATTTGAAGGAAAATGATGAAAAACTTGGAAAGAACGAAGACAGTGGCTGAAGCTTTGTGAGGACTCGACAAGCTGCGATCGGGAGCAGAGGGAGTTTAAGTAGTTAAACAGTGGACGACTCAGATTAATCCCACTTCATCCAACGGTTGATCCTTATCTGATTTGACTTAAATTTTCCAGATCTTGATTAGAGGTCAGGATCTACCTCGGGTTAGCTCGGATCTGCCAGATTTGCAACGGATGGTTCGGATCACCTTGATCTTTGAATGGACGGTCTAGATCTCTCTGATCGTGATCCAACAGCTAGATGATCTCCGATTGAGCTGAAATCTTTAGATCTTGATCCAAGTGCTTGATTAGCCTTAATCTCAGCTTGGATTTATCAGAAGTTCTTAGATGGTCTAAATCTAACCATTCTTGCATCGGACGGTCCATATGAGTCGACGCTTGATCACTTGATCCAGTCCACTTTTTGACTCAACTTTGACCCAACATGACCTAGGTCCATGATGCTTTCAAGCCTACAAAAGTAGATCAAAAATTTAGTGACAAAACAACTCAAATATATCAAAATTTGCAATTAGGTCCAAAAAAAGTAGAAATCCTAGAACCTAGGGTAAATCCACCATTAAGCAAGTAAAACATGAGTCAAAAATAGATCCTAGAACCTTAAATAATCAACAAAATGACACTTATCATCAATCATCACATAATTGGCTCTAGGGCTCCTACTAACAGTTAGGATATATACTAAAAGTCTAGCTTTTATATGAATGTCTATATTTTGGAATAAGAATCAGATGGACATTGTTTACATTTTATATTTGTTATATATGCTATTGTCCTTTATTTTACATTGTATTTTTTTTTGATGAAAGGTAAATATATATATCATCAAGTTAACTGGTACATACCATGCGCCCGTCGATATCTATATGTTTCTGACGAATTGTCAGATCCAAATAGATGTCATGGGAAAATACACGTGTACCCTCATGTATACCAACCCAAAAGAAAATGCACATGTGCCAAAAGAAATAATACACATGCACTCTCATTTATACCAACCAAACACTTGTATCACAAGTTGCCAACCGAGATGATACACATGCACCCATCGATATCTTTATTTTACATTGTAGATAACATGGTGTGTGGTGCTACACAGAAGATCATGTTATCAGTTCCTTGTGAAGTATAAGTAGTGGCTCACAACCGAGATGGATTTGGACAAACCATTGGAATGATTATAATGTAATTTGGTATTAGTCTATCTTGACTATAGAATTACACTAGTACACTTTGTGTGTAATTTTATTAAGCAGGACAGATTAGAGGTGATTTGATTTATACTGACTATATAATTGAATCAGACATCAGATATTATGATGTACATGCCCTTAATCCCGATATAATAACGGGCACATGTACTTAATATTTATTTCTTTAATTTTATCAATGGGCGAGATTTATTAGTTAAATCAATAGGTCCGGTAAATTGGGAAATAATATTATATACATGATGCGTCGTTGATTATAGAAGGAAACTGTGACCTAATGCGTTAGGATGATGATGTCCCCTTGAGGAGCTTATAAAGTTCATCATGTAAATCCTGGAGGTGAACTTGGTCCGACATGATGATAAGGTTGAGTGGTAATACTCATGGAGTTAGATATTAATTAATTAAATTGTTAATAATTAAATTAATTAATGGACATGCGAGATCTTAAAACGGGGAGATTATGTACAGATAATATGGTGGAGCCCATATTTAATTATGGGGTTGGTGCGGTAGTTCAATGATAACCCATTAGTGGAGTGTGTTATCATTAATTGGTTGGGTTTAGAATCCATTAGGAGACTAAAATCAACTTTGTTAGATGTATAAAAGACTTGTCTTTTTATATGATCATCTATATTTTGAAAGAGAATCACAACAACATAGTTGCATGTTTAAATTAGTATATGCATAATAGTCTCATACTCTGCATTGTAGATAACATGGTGTGTGGTGACACACAGAAGATCATGTTATCAGTTCCTTGCATAGTATAAGTTGAGGCTCACAACCGAGATGGAGTTGGACAAATCATCGGGATAGTTGTAGTGTAATTAGGTGTGGTTTGTCTTGACCATTGAATTACACTAGTGCACTTTGTGTGTATTGAGCAGGACCAAAATAGAGGTGATCCAATTTGTACTGAATTAATAATTGGATCGAACCTCAGATTATTATGGAGTACAATCTCTAAATACCGATATAATAACAGGCACATGTAGTTAGTATTTTAATTTTTTGATTTACCAATGGGTGAGATTTACCAATGTGCATTGAGCAGGACCAAAATAGAGGTGATCCAATTTGTACTAACTTAATAATTGGATCGAACCTTAGATTATTATGGAGTACAATATCTAAATACCGATATAATAACAGGCACGTGTAGTTAGTATTTTATTTCTATGATTTACCAATGAGTGAGATTTATTCTGCTAAATCAATAGGCCCGGTAAGTTAGGAAATAATATTAATTATATGGTGTGCCATTGATTATTGACGGAATCCGTGTCCTGGTGAGTCAGGATGATGATGCCCCCTTGATAAGCTCATAAGGTTCATCATGTTAAACCCTGCAGGTGGATTTGATCCAACATGATGTTAAAGTTGAGTGGTACTAGTCAAGGAGTTAGAAGTTTATTAATTAAAATTATCAATAATTTAAATTAATCGACGGACATTCGATATCTTAAATACGGGGAGATGGATGTACTCATAATAGGTGGAGCCCATATGAAAATATAGGGGTTGGTGAGGAAGTTCAATGGAGATCCTTTAGTGGAATGAATCTTTATTAATGGATCGGATTTGGATCCATTAGTGGGCCAAGATACAACTCCTCCTCATGGTCCCTACCTTAGCCCTATATATACCCCATGGAGTCATGAAACCAAGGAATTAATTCACACAAGAGATCCCTAGCCATCTCCCTCTTTTCTCTCATCTTCTCTCTCCTAGGTCAAGAGGTGGGCGCTGGTTCTAGGTGGAAGAAGGATCTCGGTGACGGTGAAGGAAGAGCCTTGGCATCTTCTTTCTCCTTCAGCTACCTTCTCCTCTGTTCCTCTAAGGGCATGCATGGGTTTGAAAGGAGAGAAAGACCACATCGGCGACACTTCTTCACCCTTGAAGTTGGCCGGCGGTAGGGAGAAGGAAGAAGGAGATTTGGGTGTTTGTTTGGATTATGGATAAGAGATCATCTCTTCTTCTTCTTTTTCTTGTATCCTTTCTTTTTTATCTTGCTCTTCCCTTCCTCTTCACCATGTGTGTGCTGGGAGCAGGGAGGAGGGGCGACGCCGGTGGCCAAAACCTAGGTTTTGGGCCGGCGACAATTGGAAGAGGAAGTCCTAGGGTTTCAGCCAAGCTAGGAAGAAGATAGAAACACTTTGGTGACTCCGGATCTTGGTAGCTCGTCGCCCACATGACGTCCAAGAGGGAAGGGACATAAGGTAGAAGGCTATTAGGTAAAGAGTGTGGGATCGGAATGAATCGATAGAGGGGGGGGGTGAATATCGATCATTAAATTTTCAGAAATAAAGAGAGTAATTGCGCAGTGGAAAAAGAAAAAATAATCGCTAACACTTTTTGTTTTTACTTGGTTCGGAGTCACAGTCAGCTCCTACTCCAAGGCCCACAGTCCTTGACCATTTACGATGGACAATTCTATATTTTTGTAAAAGTGTATACAAATTGAGTACAAATATAGAATTTAAAAAGAGTTACAGCACTTAACAAAAATTAAACTTTTACCGACAACCGGAGAAGTTGGAAGTTTGGAGCAGCGGGTCGTCGTTGACGCTTAAGTCGCGAGTACGGAGCTTGTTAGAGCGTAGCGCTTGAATGAAAGTGCCGGAAGCAATTGATGTGGAAGCCTTGGGGGTGAACCCCTTTATATAGTGTTAACTGGGGTGCCTGTGTTGAAGGGGGCGCCTGACACGTGGCCTCCTCTATGCGAACCTCAATCCGCAGACTTGGCCAGCGCTTATCCCCTTCGCTAGGGCGCCTGAGTTAACTGGGGCGCCTATGTTAACACAGGCGCCTCAATGACTTGGTCTTAGGCTTGGGTGGCAGTTTGCTTCGAATGGTTGGAATCCCTCTTTGGCTGGGGCACCTGTCTCAACACAGGCGCCTAGCCCAGTGAGGTGCCTCACTCCATTGAGGTGCCTGAATGCAGAAACTTCATTCCTTCGTTCTTGTAATCAGGGTTAGTTCCAAAACACAAGAATCATATAAATGATAAGATTAAACCATGTTTTACAGCTTGAGTTGTCTTGGTTTTGACTTTGAGCTTCCTAAATGGAACCCTAGGTCAAACCGACGCCTAATGCTCCCTCCTACGGGGAACGCGTCCTCACCTACTCCTCTAGGGAGAATTTACCTGTTTGCCAACCGACTCCTCAGATTGGACTTTTGCCCAGCTTCACTCACCAGGTCTTAGTGCCCAGCGTCCCCGACCAGGTCTTAGTGCCCAGTCCCCGACCAAGTCTTTGGTGCCCAGTCCCCGACCAGGTCTTAGTGCCCAGCTTCACTCACTAGGTCTTAGTGCCCAGCTTCACTCACCATGTCTTAGTGCCCAACCTTACGTCAGGACTTAGTTGCCCAGCCTGCGGCCAGGACTTAGTGCCTAGTGTACCTAGGACTTTACCTGCACACTTGATTAGCTTTGTTAGATCACAAAACACCTTAACTTCTGAACCCTTTGCCATTATCAAAATATAGGTTTGACATTGGTGCTTCCGACACCAACAATCTCCCCCTTTTTGATTTATGGCAACACCGTTCAAAAAGTTAAGTTAAAAAGCATTTTATAGTATATCTAACAACAAAAAGTATCTTATGAAATTTCAATTATCTCCCCCTAAAAATAAACATTCTCCTCCTGAACCGTTCAATGATAAGCGGGGGTTTTGTAACCCTTCTAAGTGCTTTAAGTTTGACTAAGTGTTTTTCAACATTGAGCAAAAGCATTTGCACTCAATCAACATAGACAAAACTTTTGGAAAAGTTTTATAAGCCTAAATTTTGTTTAAGAAAACTTTTTACTTAGAAAACTTTGTAAAAAGAAATTTGAAACTAAATTTCTCTTTTTTGAGAATTTTTACTTGGGAAAACTTTTTGCACACTTAACAATTTGCTTGAAAACACTTTGTGCAAAAAAAATATTTTTATTTGAAAAATTCTTTAAGGAATTTTTTAAACAAGTTTTTGCCAAAATTTGTTTTCTAGTAAAAACTTTACTTAGAAACATTTGCCCAAAATTTCAAAAGGTTTTTGCTCAGACAAATTTTGTTTACTAAGGAAAATTTTACTTAAAAATATATATAGAAAAATGCACTTCGAAAATTTTGAAGCACTTAGAAATTTTTAAAAAGCACTTAGAAAAATTTTGATGCACTTAGAAAAATGTTGCAGCACTTTGAAAACTTTTGTAGCACTTAGAGAAATTTTGAAGCACTTAGAAAAATTTTGAAGCACATAGAAAAATTTTGCAGCACTTAGCTTTCTCTCCCCTTTGAAGCACTTAGAAAAAATTTTGCTTTGCTTTTTGAAGAGGAAAAAATTGAAAAGTTTTTTTTCTCTCTCTCTCTTTTCTCCTTTCTCTCCCCCTTTGCCATATATCAAAAAAAAAATGATAACCATTACTGCAAGTAAATGTTGAATTAGAGCTAGTTACAAAAAAATTGGATGTCTGTATTGAACCAACTCTAATGAATTCAAGAAAAAAAATCAAACCAAATTAAACCGATCTTGTTCAGGTCCTGTCTAACCCAGTTAGCTACTTACTAACTGTTATGAAATAGTAGCTTTCACTAGGGTTAGTCAAGTTAAGTGGTCTGATCATGTTAGAGTTTCTAAGCTTGACACTTTAACTTGATTGCTGTTCAACTTGTATTTATTGCCCCAATTACTGCAGATGCACTGACTTAAAGCATCTTGAATCAAGGCATAGACCTAAGCATCTCAACCCAGTCTAGGTTATCAATCAACAGTACCCTAAGGTGCTTGTGAGATGCTGGCTTCTAGATCTATAGGTGCATGCAGTTCTAGGGTTAGGGCCTAAGCTAAGTCCATTTTGCGCAAACACCCTAGTTTTGAAGGGGGTAGTTTTTATAAAAACTAAGTCAAAAAATCATTTTAAATTTCAAAAACTTGATAAAAGAAATGATTTTTTAAATTGCTAATTTTCGAAACAAATTTAAAAAAATAGGAAAACAAATTTTTGAAAAATATAGAACAGTTCTATTCTACTAAGCACAACCCTAACTGCCTTCTTAGTGAGCTAAACTCAGAATCAGATAAGGGTTTGGTAAAAATGTCAGCTAAATTGGATTTTGAGTCCACATGCTTAAGTACTATTTCGCCCCTGGCTACATGATCCCTTACAAAATGATGTTTAACTTCTATATATTTTGTTCTAGAATGTTGAATTGGGTTTTTAGTCAAATTGATTGAACTAATGTTATCAATAAAAACTTGGGTTTGGGTGTAGTCAAGCTGGAAATCCTTAAGAGTGTGCATCATCCATAAAAGTTGTGCCACACACTCTCCTAGAGCAACATATTTTGCTTCGATTGTGGATAAGGTTACACAGTGTTGCTTTCTACTACAACAGCTAACTAGACTATGTCCTAATAATTGACAACTTCCACTTGTACTCTTTCTATATAACTTGCACCCAGCATAATCAGAGTTAGAATATCCTAATAATTCAAAAGTGGAAGTCCTAGGATACCAAATCCCTACATTTAGGGTACCCTTAATGTACCTTAGAACTCTTTTTAGGGCTGCTAAGTGGGATTCCTTAGCACAAGTTTGGTATCTAGCACACATTCCTATAGAAAACAAGATATCAAGTCTACTAGCAGTTAAGTATAGTAGGCTACCGATCATATTTCGGTATAATTTTAGATCTACAGGTTTACCCTCAGGGTCATTATCAATTTTGACATTAGTAGCCATTGGGGTACTTAAGCTTTTAGAATTATCCATTTTGAATTTCTTTATTAACTCTTTGGCATATTTGGATTGTTGAACATAATTGTCATCTCTAGTTTGCTTAATTTGTAACCCTAAGAAAAAGTTGAGCTCACCCACCAAGCTCATTTCGAATTCACTTTTCATTATTTTTACAAATTCTTTTAGAAAATTAGAGTTAGTGGATCCAAATATTATATCATCAACATATATTTGTGCAATAAAAATACTTTTTCTAAGGTTTTAACAAATAGTGTGGAGTCAATTTGACCTTGGTTAAATTCCTTAGAAATTAGATACATTGATAATCATTCATACCATGCCCTAGGTGCTTGTTTCAACTCATAAAGTACTTTTCTAAGTTTAAAAAACATATTCAAGTTTTTCTAGGTCCTCAAATCCTAGGGGTTGCCCTACATAAACTTTTTCTTTAATGAACCCATTTAGAAAAGCAGACTTGACATCCATTTGATATAGCTTAAACCCTCTATGGGCTGCAAAGGCTAATAACATTCTAATTGACTTAAGTCTGGCTACTGGGGCATAGGTTTTATCATAGTCTAATCCTTCAACCTGACTAAACCCTTTAGCTACTAAGCGGACTTTATTTCTAACAATTTCCCCTTTATCATTTAGTTTATTCCTAAAAATCCACTTAGTATCTATAATAGATTTGCCCTCAGGTTTAGGTATTAGTTCCCAGACTTTGTTTCTTTCAAATTGGGCTAACTCCTCTTGCATAGCTATGAAACAATCAGGGTTAAGTAGGGCTTCCTCTATAGTCTTAGGTTCAATTTTTAAAATACGTGCTATTTGACTAAGATTTCTATAGGAGGACCTAGTTCTGACTCCTAAGGTTGGATCACCCATAATTTGATCAGAAGGATGATTGAGTCTGGGTTTCTTTGTCCTTCTAGAACTAGGTTCAGCCTCAGGTTCGGCTGGACGGTTCGGTTCAGTGTTGGGTTCAACTACTTGGTTTGGTTCAGTTATGGTTCAATTGTTATCTCAGTAGTTGGTTCAAGTGTAAGTTCATTTAGTGGTTCAATCAATGGTTCAATTGATGATTCAATTATTGGTTCACTGTCTTCTTGATCAAGATTTGATTGGTTTAAATTTTGATTATCTTTTGGTTCAACTTCTTCATCAAAAATTAAATTAGTAGTTTCTTCAATTTTGTGGGTTTGTTTATTATAAACCCTATAGGCTCTACTAGTTGTTGAATATCCTAGGAAGATCCCTGGGGTTGACTTAGATTGAAACTTACCTAAGTAGTCCTTAGTGTTCAAGATATGAACTTTGCACCCCAAGACCCTTAGGTAGTGTAGGTTAGGCAATCTATGATAATATAGTTCATAAGGGGTTTTGTTGTGTCTTTTATTAATTAGGACTCTATTTTGAATATAGCATGCCGTACTTACCGCTTCTGCCTAAAATTGGTTAGCTAGGTTATATTCATTGAGCATGGTTCTAGTGGCTTCCTGAAGGGTTCTATTTTTTCTCTCTACTATCCCATTTTGTTGGGGGGTTCTAGGACAGAAAAATTCATGAATATACCCATTAATTTTGCAGAATTCCTCAAATCTTTGATTTTCAAACTCTCCCCGTGATCACTCCTATGTCTTTTAATTTTAGTATCATTTTGATTTTCAATCATTTTACATAAGTCAATAAATAAGTTCAGGGTTTCATCTTTAGTTTTCAGGAACCTAACCCAGGCAAACCTAGAGTAATCGTCGATAATTACTAAGCAGTACTGATTCCCGCTTAGTGACTTGGCTCCATGTGAATCAAATAGGTCAAGGTGCAGGAGCTCAAGTGTGGTTTCGGTTAAGTCTGATTGAGTTGGTTTGTGAGTAGACTTAGTTTGTTTACCTTGTTTGCATGAGTTACAAATTATGTTATCAAAATTCTTGATTTTAGGTATGCCTTTAATTAAACCAAGTTGAGTAATTTTAGAAATCAACTTGACATGAGTGTGAACTAATCTCCTATGCCAAAGGTTAGATTCTTCTAATTGCGTTAGAAAGCATTTTGGTACTAAGGGTAGATTAATAGTGTAAACATTGTTTTTCCTAGTACCCTTAAGCATTATTTCTGAGTCTTGGAGGTTTCTAATAAGGCACTCAGAGTTGGTGAAGGTAACTATGTAACCAGTATCACAGAGTTGACTAATACTAAGCAAATTGAACTTAAAATTTTCAACCAAGAGTACTTTCTTAATAATGAAATCAGATTTAAGTTCAATGTTACCTGACCCAATTACCTTGAGTGCAGCATTGTTGCCAAATGCTACTGAGCCTAGGTTCTTGAACTTGATTTTGGTGAATTTCAATTTGTCTCCAGTCATGTGTCTGGAGCATCCACTATCCAACATCCACTAGTCCAAATCTTTATGTTCCTACACATAAAGTATTTATTGATTTGGATCCATTAGAGTTAGGGATAGCTTGAATTGAATTTCACAGCCTAGTCTGTCTCACCCAATCTAGTGTTATCAAACATGTTAACCTTATGGGTTTTGTGAGACAGGTTTTTAAATAATATTTTAATTTTGAAAATATGGTTAATTTCGAAAATATTGAATAAAGTTTATTGGTTTTGAAAAATATGTTAAATCTATGATTAATTGAAATTTGTGTTAGATTCAAATTTGACAGATAGTAATTTGAATTTGAATTTCGAAAATTGTCTTCCAGGTCTTGGCGAGGCACAGGGGCCTTCTTTGGCCGTAGCCTTATTGGAGCAACAACCCTTTCCTTGACAAAGCCTTTTATCGAAATTTCATTTTCAAAATTACTTTTTGAAAAATTATGGTCTAACTAGTTTAGGTCTTGGATCGGTAGCTTCGGCTAGTTCCACCAGACTAAACAGACCAAGTAGGGTATACTTAACCTTATTAGAAGGGCTTTCCTAACGTACTATCATCTCACTCCACCTAATACTATGTTGTTCAAATTTCAATTAAATCTTTCGTCCTTAATCTAACCAGTCCTAAATCTAAGCATGATAATTAAAAATTAAAAAAAAACACGCAAACAAGCAATTCAGTAAAATTATCTAACTATAAATATGGTTTTTATATTGGCTCCCCCTAGACTATAGCCTCGATAAGGGTTAGGCAAGATGTGAATCTTATCCTTGGGGATCCAATACTGGTTTAGTCCAGTTTTTTTATTTAAACACAGCTTGGGGACCCATGCTTGGACTTGGGTTCTAGGTTGGTTCAATACAGAATAATATGATCGTTGTCTCGATTTAGTTCGATAACCTAGTTCGGATTGATTGAGAACGGACTTCTGTTTTCCAAGGATCATGTCAAGACCCTTGGAACCCGAAGTAAATCGTTCGAAGACAACTCTGAGCTCCTTGACTTGATTTTTCAATGAGGAATTCTCTTCCTCAAGATTTTAGACTTGAGTTGAGTTTCCTTCTTGACTTGACTCAGTCAAGGACCTCGAGTTGACTTCCTCTTTCAGGAGTTTTACTTCCTGTCGGAAGGACTCAACCCGGATTTTGGCTTTCGCCAAGTTTCGGGACAAATACGAAATTAATTTAGATAACTCATATTCTGAATAACCTCTTATGGTGATTTGTCCGTTCTTCGAGATTGTAAGTCTTCCGCTGTTGACGTCTTCGTCTGGTTCCGATTCTGATCCGTAGTCGACGTCTTCCGAGGTGGTCAAGGCGAGCAGGTTTGCGTGAGGGACTTCTTCTTCTTCTTCGGAAGATGACTCGTCCCAGGTGGCTTGAAGAGCCTTCTTTCTTCTCGCCTTCTTGTTTTCCTTTCTGTTGGGGTACTCTGACTTGAAGTGTCCCTTTTTGTTGCATTCGTAGCAGGTGACGTTGTTTTTGCTCTTCGAGCTTGTTGACGGTTCCGCCGGATCTTCCTTTCTTCTGCTCGACTTCTTCTTGCTAGTTTGGGACTTGAGTTCTTTGTAGTAATCACGAGCTAGCCGGACCAATTTAGTCGATCCCCTTCACTGTCGTCTAATTCTGAGTCTGAGTTGAACTCGGGTGCTGGTTGAGGCTTCTTCTTGGGAATTATTTCTTGAGTTTTACCTGCAACGAAAGCTATACCTTTCTTGACCAAGGTAGTATTAGTCTGTTCATGTAGTTCTAGTTCAGAAAATAACTCATCTAATTTTATTTCTGAGAGATTCCTAGAAACCTTGTAGGCATCCACCATAGACGCCCACAGTGAGTTTCTTGGAAATGAATTCAAAGTATACCTTATTAGGTCACGATTTTCAACCTTGTGACCTATCGTGTGTAGCCCGTTCATTAGCTCCTGGATTCTGGCGTGGAGATGAGCTGCAGTCTCTCCGTCGTGCATTTTTATTGTATAGAGTCTGTTGAGCAACAGATCTCTTTTGCTGATCCTGGTGTCTGATGCGTTAGGATGTATACTAAAAGCTTTGCCTTTTGATTAAGGATATATCTACATTTTAAAGAGAATCAGAAATCACACAGTGCATGTTCAGGTTTATGTTTATATTGGTATTTGCACTAAACGTCTAATACTTGGCATTGAAGATAACATGGTGCGTGGTGTCACACAGAAGATCATATTATCAGGTACCTTGCCGAAGCATAAGATGGAGGCACACAACCGAGATGGAATTGGACAAACCAATCGGAATGGTTGTAGTATAATCGGGTGTGGTTTATCTTAACCATAGGATTACACTAGTGTACTTTGTGTACATTGAGTAGGACCAAAGAGAGGTCATCCAATTTTTGTACTGACCTAGTAAATTGGATTAGACCACAGATGCTATTATGGAGTACGATCTCTGAATCCCGAAATAATGGCGGGCATATATTATTAATAATTGTTTCTTTAATTTACCAATGGGCGAGATCTATTCTGTTAGATCGATAGACCCAGTAAGTTGGGAAATAATATTAATAATATGATGTGCCGTTGAATTATTGATGGAATCCATGTCCTGGTGAGTCAGGGTGATGATGCCCCCTTGGTGAGCTCAAGAGGATCGCCATGCCAAATCTTGCAAGTGGTCTATGGTCCGGCATGTCGAAAAGGTTGAGTGGTACTAATCAAGGATCAAGAAGATAATTAATTTGATTATCAGTAAATTAAATTAATTATCGGGCATGCGATATCATAAACACGGGGAGATGGACGACTCGTAATAGGTGGAGCCCATATGAAAATATGTGGGTTGGTGAGGAAGTACAATGAGATCCTTTAGTGGAATGGATCTCCATTTAATGGATCGGGTTTGGATCTATTTGAGGGCCAAGAACCAACTCCTCCTCATGGTCCCTATCTTAGCCCAATAAAGCCCCATTAGAGTCATGATAAAAGGCCGGATTAATTAAGGAATTAATTTCGAATTAATTTAATTATTAATTTCGAAATTAATTAAAAATTAATCAAGGATTAATTAAGAAATTAATTTGGGATTAATTAATCTCGAAATTAATTAAGGAATTAATCAAAGAATAATTATGGAATTATTTTATATAAAAATTTGGATGGAATGATTAAAGGAATTAATCGTTAGATTAATTATGGAATTATTCTATATAAATTTTTATATAATCAATCCAATTTAATTGGAAAATTTTTCTAATTAAACTAACTAATCCTCCCTATATAAACCCAACCCCTCTCCCTCTCTCCCTTAATCAATTTTCCTTCCTCTTATTATTCTTGGGCGCCGGCCAGAAGAAGCAACAAGAGAGGAGATTTCTCCTTGTTCCCTCTTGTTCTCTTGGGCGTGTAGAACCGGTAGGAGAGGCAGGTACACGGTGGGGATTGGCTTGGAAGAGAACGGTCGGAAGTTGGACGGCAAGGTTCTTGGAGCTTGCGGCGTCGGCGGCAAGGAGGAAGGAGAAGACAACTCTCCTCCTCTCTTCTTCTTTGTTCTCTTCTTCCTCCCTCACGGTGAGCTCCACCTCTGCGTGCGCAAGCAAGGAGCAAGGAGAAGGAGTCGTCGGTGGCCGGAAAACAAGGGTTATCCTCTTGTTTTGGCGCCGGCGGTGAGGAGAGAGGACTTGGGTGTTCCGACGAGTTTAGGGAAGGAGAAGGAGCTTGTTCGGCTTCTTCTTCCCGTTCTTCATCTTCCTAGCAGTCCCTTGAAGCTCTCTCTTGGTCGGCCAGAGCTGAGAGCTCTAGGTGGTCGGCGGCGAGAAGAGGAAAGGTGGGAAGAGGAAGTAGCCGAAACCCTATCTAGGGTTTTGCTATCAAAAGGAAGATGGTTGAAGAAGAAGGATTGATTTAAAGGCCTTGGTAACTCCACATCTTGGGAGATCGTGGCCCACACAACGTCCAAGAGGGAAGGGTCTTAAGATAGAAGACTGCGAGGTAAACGGCGAGGTATAATTCTCCCGAGCTCAGTTTTCGTTATGCTATATTTGTTTATGCCGTTATGCTTTGCCTTGTCATTTCATGTGTGTTAAATTATTATTTTGATTTGATATCTTAGATAATAATAATTAACTGGACCTCGAAGATAAACACAAAAACCGGCGATCCAAATCGTCGTCTTTTCCACGGTTAGTTAATCCGGAAAGTTGCAAAGCCTCACTATGTGAAAATTGATAATAGACTTCGGATATAGGGACTTGGATTATCTAACACGATGATGAATCGGTCGTTATAGGGACGAATTTCTATTCGGATTAAATTTTTTAATCCGTGGATATAGAGACGTCTCTTAGATACGACCACGTGGTTGTCTTGGAAACCACCAAGGGATAACCAACAGGATGTGCCTTCGTGCAGCTCGATCAGCTTGTTCCAGAGCTCCTTCGAGCTGTTGAAGGGTCCTACATGGTTCAACTCCTCTTTTGTTAGACTGTACTGCAACGTTTGGGTCGCTTTTGCATCGACCTTGATCTTCTTCTTTAGTGGGTCGTCCCACTCGGTATAGTGCTGCACCACGCCTTGTGCATTTTTAGAAATTTCCAGCCCAGACTGGATAATAATCCACATGTCCAACTGAGTTTTCAAGTGGACTTCCATCCTGCTTTTCTAGTAGGAGAAATCTTCTCCACTGAAAAGAGGGGGTCTGACAGTGCTGTATCCCTCTTGCATGGCTATTAAATTTTTAACTGAAAAAGAAAAAGAAAAAAAACTCGTTCCAAGACTGAGTCTTGGATTAGTAGGGCGGGAAGAATATTAATAAAAAAAATTGAGTGGTGTTGCACCAACCTCGATTAACGAGAAAGATTCGAGCGAGAAAAAAAATTTGAAATTTGAAAATTCGAAAAAAAATTCTCAAACTGGTGGTTGCACCAAGTTTGAGCCACCCGCTCTGATACCACTTGTGGGATCAGATTGAATCGATAGAGGGGGGGGGTGAATATCGATCGTTAAATTTTCGAAAATAAAGAGAGTAATTGCACAGCGGAAAAAGCAAAAACAATCGCTAACACTTTTTATTTTTACTTGGTTCGGAGTCACAGTCGGCTCCTACTCCAAGGCCCACGGTCCTTGACCATTTACGATGGGCAATTCTATATTTTCGTAAAAGTGTATACAAATTGAGTACAAATATAGAATTTAAAAAGAGTTACATCACTTAACAAAAATTGAACTTTTACCGACGATCGGAGAAGTTGGAAGTTCGGAGCAGCGGGTCGTCGTTGGCGCTTATGTCGCGAGTACGGAGCTTGTCGGAGCGTAGCGCTTGAACGTAAGTGTCAGAAGCAATTGATGTGGAAGCCTTGGGGGTGAACACCTTTATATAGTGTTAACAGGGGCACCTATGTTGAAGGGGGCGCCTAACACGTGGCCTCCTCTGCGCAAACCTCAATCCGCAGACTTGGCCAGCGCTTATCCCCTTCGCTAGGGTGCCTGAGTTAACTGGGTGCCTGTGTTAACACTGTTGGGATCGGGTGCATGTTGACATGGATGCGGGTTCGTAATTTTAAAATTAATTACGTGCAGCGGAAGGTTTAACATAAATAATTTCTCAAATTATTTAACCACACATCTAAGCATGCAACTTTATCTTGTGTAGACATGATCATATATTTATAATTTTGCAGAAACATAAACTAATTTACGTATTACCTCGCGTAACTCGAAGGAAGGGACGAGATCCAACCGTAAGCGTCCCTTGGAAGCTTCGCCTCTATACGCGTCCACGCCGAGTATCTTCGGGATGACTTCGCAAAGCCACGAGTTTCGTGTTCTCGAGAACTACTAGATTCTCCGAGAATGCGACAAGAAAAACCAAGAGAGAAGTAATCACATCAAAAATCTCACTACCAAGGTTGGCCGGAATCACAATTCCGTCGAGAAGGAGGAAGATGACTTGCGCCCAATCCCAAGGTGATGATGGCTGGAGAGGAAGATCGTCCCAACGGAAGAATTTCGTTGCCTCGGTGCTTCTCCTTGTGCTCCCGGCAAGAAGAAGGGAGAAGAACCTTGTGGCCGGCTAAGAGGAAGAAGGGAGGAGAGGGAGAGATCCCAGGCAAGAATACTTCGATTATTTTCCAAGCCTTGCCTTGGGTCCTTTATATAGTGACCTCTCAACTATCAAGCCTCTCAAAAAAGAGACTTATTCCATCATGCCAAGTTTTATCATATAAAATCGACCAGGTCTCCTTTTTTCTTATGGAATAAATTTTCTTATCATGGTAAATCAATCCATGATTGATTTTATAAAATAAAATAAATCAATCCATGGTTCATTTTAATTTCCATGAAAAATAAACCAAACCTTGGTTTATTATATAAAAATTTATATAATCCATAATTTTATAAAACAAACCACACTTGGTTTATTTTATAAATTGAACCAAAAACTTGGTTCTCTCCCTTTGTTGTGGCCGGCCAAGCAAAGAGGATGGAGACCCTCTTTGGCTGGCCCATCCAAGCCACGCCCCAATGAATTAAACTTATTTAATTCATCTATTCAGTCTTCAGAAGACTTAGCCATTTTACGCTTCCGATGCGTCTCTGAAAAATTCAGATTCGACTTATCGTTTGGCTTAACCAAACCTAATCTCTCTTGATTGGAAAATCCAATTTTCAACTCGTTTTAAATCCCTCGGATTACTCGTAGTGCGTGTGACTAAATAGGCTTTCGATTTATGTTGGCCGTCTATAATTAATCAATTATAGAATGATCATGAGTGGCACCTAGTAGTACATCATGATCCCCAATTAATCGAAAGATCAACGGTTGACCTCAGAAATAATTCTGAAACCCTTCAGCAGCTATAATGAATCGTGCCCCATTCCCTTCACCATCTTATACCCACTTGGTTCAGGACATGGTCTATGTGTGTCAGTCCCCACTAGGCTGACTACGTCACACCTAGCCCAAGTAACATTTTCTTGTCCTACGGATTCTAATTACTCTCATGTATTTAAGAGATTCATATTCTGAACATGTCATGCTCTGGCCAGAGGCTTCGAGTAACAATCCGACGATAGGCCTTGGGTATACATCTCCTCGCAAGGAGTGGTGAATCCTTTTGTAACGACCCGGAAAATTATCTTAATATTTTCCTTAAAATATTGATCATGTCTAGATAATTTTCCGAGGAACCTAGAGATATTAGTACGAACCCTAGGCTGGAGATACATGATTTTCTCATTTAAATTGAGAAGTTAAGTACTAATGGGCCTTATATGGGCTTCAAAAATGGGTTTTAATTAGGTAGAAATTAATATAAATATAAAAGAATTGTAATTTGGAATTTTAGCATGATTATGGGGGAATTTTAGGGAATTTTCGAACATAAGAAAAAAATGAAATAAAAAGAAAATAAAAATAAAGTGCATGCACCAAGGATTGAACCTTGGACCTAGTCTACAACCATGAATGCACTAACCAATTCACCTAGCAAGGGAGTGCTATGAGGGAATGAAGTAAATTCTTGTTAAGGCTAGAGGAAGTGAAGAGTCACATGAGAGAAGGCACTATGTCTCTTCACTTACCCCTTTTCATGGTGCATAAATAAGAGATAACTTAACCATTAAGGTTCATTTCTCTTCTCCTCATCCACCAAGCCACATTTCTTCTCCTTCTTCCTCCTTCTAGCCGAACCCCATAGGAGGGATTTTCTTTGGGAAAAAGTCCACAAGAAGTCCACTCCTTCAAGATCCAAGATTCTTGTTCAAGGTTACAAAGGCTAGAGGTGGTTAAAAAGCACAAAGGTCTTCATCCTTCTCCCAAACCTAAGGTCTAAAACCAAGATACCCTAAGGTAAGACTCCCTCACCTGTGGTATAATAGTTCCTTTGTGATTTTTAGCATAATATAAAGTTGGTTTTAGCTTTGATGTTGAGAAAAGCATGTTTTGGGACCCTAAAGTATTCGGCCACCATGGGTTTTGGGTCCATGATGATGTTAAAAATCTAAATCATGCTTTCTAAAGTGTTTTCATGATGTTTAGAGAATAAGTATAATTTTTAGGAATTTTTGGAATACCCTAAGACCTTCTAGGGCTTGGGACCATGATAAGGAGTCCATGGCAAGGGATGGATTTAACCCTCCAAGTGTATGTCTTGTATACCCTAAGGATACAAGGGAGGTTGAGGATGTTTTATGTGAATTTTTACATGGCCTAGAGGCCCTACAAGTTTCGGCCAAGATGGGTAATAGGGCAAGGAGTTAGGGTTTGTGGCAAGTATGAGTTCCAATGGCTCCTATGGTATGACATGGGTGGTGTTAGATATTTAATTGGAATTTTTATAAATTTTCCATGGACCCATGGTCCATGTGGGTTTCGGCCAACCCTAGGAAGAAGGGCTAGGAGTTAGGGTTAACCCTAAAACATGAGCCCTAATAGCTTCCTATGACTTATAAGTAATGTATGGTCTTGTATTTACCTTATGCTACCTTACATGTCATTTGAATGGTTGAACCCTTTCCTTACAAGTTTTGGCCAGGCCATGTAAATGGGGTTTAGGTGGAGTTAGGGTTTCAAGAATGATGGTTTATGGCTTATTATGATATACAGGTTCAAGCATGTGGTAGAAATTATGTTATCTTTAACCCTAACCTTAGGCGTTATAGTTCATGTTTGATATGATTATGTTAGATGCCATGGTTATTTTATGTATCATGATCATGCAAGTTAGATGAATTAGGAGAATGTTTTATGTGAATATGCTATGTTCTATGAACGTAATGCAAGGCTTACCTTATGTATCATGATCATGCAAGTAGATGAATTAGGAGAATGGTCTATGTAATTATGGCATGTTTTATGGGTATAATGCAATGTTTATCTTATGTGTCATGATCATGCAAGCTCTATGAATTAGGAGGATGGTTTAGGTGAACATGTCATGATCTATGAATACAACGCAATGCTTACCTTATGTACTATGATTATGCAAGTACCAAGAACAAGAATGATGTTTTATGTAAGCATGTTATGTTTATGAATGATGGCACGACCGATGGTCGACGGTACGACGGTACGACGGTCGTGAGGACCGGTAAATGGGCCGGTAGACGGGCCGGGTCGTTATACATGCCATGTTTTATGAATGAAGATGTATGCCATGTTTTACGAATGATGAAGCATGTAAAGTATTTTACCTTATGAATGGGCTTGTACCGGACCGAAGTATGGGTCCAAGGGATGGGCACCTTAAGAACGCCCCGGTTTTGGACTACCGACTATGCTGTCCACGGTTCTGGCACTATCGAAGCTGTGCAACAGGGATGGGCACCTTAAGAACGCCCCGGTTCTGGGACTACCGACTATGCTGTCCTTACCCTAGTAAGTCGGGGCTCGCTATCTCGTATCTACTTAGGGATGCGCGCTTATGATGTATGTATGTGGTACAAGCCGGGGACCCCAATGATGTTATGATTATGTTTAAGTAATTAAAAGTATGGTTTTAAAAGTAAGCATCCTTATGTACATGTATTTGACTCATGCATTCATTCATGCTATGCATTATGCCAAGATAATAATGATAATTATGCTTTTATGTTTATATGTATACCATGTACCATGCCATGATAATTATGCTTTTATGTTTATATGTATACCATGTATCATGCCATGATAATTATGCTTTTATGTTTATATGTATGCCATGTATCATGCCATGCTAATTATGCTTTTGTGTTCATATGTATGCCATGTATCATGCCATGTTAATTATGCTTTTATGTTTATATGTATGCCATGTATCATGCCATGCTAATTATGCTTTTGTGTTCATATGTATGCCATGTATCATGCCATATTAATTATGCTTTTATGTTTATATGTAGGCCATGTATCATGCCATGTTAATTATGCTTTTAAGTTTATATGTATGCCATGCATAGATATTGTTAAGAATGGTTGAAGTCTTATGCTTATGATTCATGCCAAGCACCAAGTTATGTTAATGTTTTGTGTGCTTATGTTTAAGTGACGAATGATTTTAGTGAGTAGGAAAGAGTCTTACTAAGCCTATGTGCTTATAGTCTTATTTCCTTGTACCGCAGATCAAGCAAGAGGACAATAGGGGGAAGCAGCAGGAGGGACAAGAATATGTGTGTGGTAGTGACTTGGCCAAGGAAGAGATACATTTACAAGTCTTATGCTAAAACTTTACGTTTGCTACTTATGTGCTTACGGAATGACTTAGGTGACTTTATGACATGATGTTCAGTAGGATATGATGTTAAGTATGCTATGATGCTAAGTATGATGTTACTATGCTAAGTTCCATGTCACCATGTTAGGAAGGATAGATAGGTGCATGTATATGTAAAATTTAAGTATTCCGCTGCCTTACGATGTTCACATGCCCCTAAGTACGTTAGCGTAATGCCGCTTTAGGAAAAAAAAAGCGGGCGTTACACCTTTGTAGGCTGTTCAAACATCATCGGGCACTTCGGCTTATACCCAATCATCCTGGGTCCACACCTCCTTGGAGATGCTTGCTTAAGATATCAAAGTATAAGTCTCCATACCAAGATGACTTGAACACCGCAAGTCAAAGGAACATCGCACTTAAGCTGCAGTAAGAACTTCATTGACATATCTATATGTAGACTACCATATGAAGTTTTACAGCCGGTCACTCCAATGAACTAGTTCCCTTAACTAGCATTCATGTTTATCTCCGGACATCCCAATGTCACCAGCCAGTGAGAATCAGCTGATTAGAGAATAACCCATGCTAGTCTCAACAGAATTGATAGTGTCCGTATTTATCAATTCATCGACTAGGAACAATTTCAATACTTCACAATTGCACATGTAGAGATAATCACTAGTTGTGAATTCATCACAAATTCTCTCATGCTGTGAATTGTATTGCGGACATTCAATAAATGAGTTTAAGATCTCAATCAAATACATAAACATGTATACTCAAATAGTGAATATTCATTTATTAAAATAAATGATTACAATCATAAGGCAATTGCCTTAGGACATTTTTCTCATATCACTAACAAACACAGGCGCCTCAATGACTTGGTCTTAGACTTACATGGCAGTTTGCTTCGAATGGCTGGAATCCCTCTTTGGCTGGGGTGCCTGTCTCAACACAGGCGCCTAGTCTAGTGAGGTGCCTCACTCCAGTTAGGTGCCTGAATGCAAAAACTTCATTCCTTCGTTCCTGCAATTAGGGTTAGTTCCAAAACACAAGAAGCATATAAATGATAAGATTAAACCATGTTTTACAGCCTGAGCTGTCTTGGTTCTAACTTTGGGTGTAACGCCCGTCCTTATATCTACCCTAAAGGCGGGGTTACGGGTCCATACATTCATATCATTTATCATGTTAAGCATGTATATCCAAACAAAACAATTACAATACAAGAAGTGTAGTAAGCATGCTTATTGAAGACTAATTTACCAAGCAAGGTTTTTCATATCATCCATGCAACTACAACATAATAGAGAGATCATTTAACTTCATAATTTACTGATCTAAATAATTTACTGATCTAAACATGGTTTGAACAAGATAGAGCACAGCATTGGGCAAAGGGGCATGGTAAGAATATAGCAAGAGTTACCTAGTCTTAGATACATGCAAAAGAAGCATTCATAAGCAACGGGAAATAGTAAATATCTAGCATTTTACTTAACATGCATACTACAAGAATTAGACATTAATGATAGTGTTATCTAACATGACATAGGTTCCATATCTCTAAACTTAATCAACAGTAGAGTAGACATAATCATCACACATTCAGAGTATAGTAATACAATTGCAATCTTTTATTGGAAGCAGTTTAGATTCTAGACAAAAAGAAGGTAGATAAGAATCTTTCGTTCTTTCCCGAGCCATCACCACACACATCCTCTAGCTTTCTCTCTGTCTCTTCCTTTAGTTTAAGTATTTCTTACCGCTATCTGCAGCATAAGAAAAACAACATGAACTAGTAAGCAAAACATGCTTAGTAAGAATCCGGGCCTACTCGCAAAACCATATCGATACATCATATCATGTACTCAGTAATCAAGATAGAACAAGATTATAAGCATCATAAGCATCTCATCAAAGCATCATAAGCATCACATCAAATATCTCTAAGTACTTACAGAACAAGATCATCACATAATGAGAAAATATGCTTTTCAAAAAGTTCCATAAAGGTAAGTACTTAAAAATACAATATCATCCAGGGCCCAGTTGTAGTACCACATCAAGCGCGTTCCCTAATAAATTGGGGTAGCGAGCCACCAATCTAATTAGAGCAGGACCCTTCCGTCCTACCAATGCCATGACCTTCAGTTAACATGCACATTGGATTTGTTTAACGACCCCCTTCCGAGTCGGGTACACAACTTTCAAAGTAAAGTAATTTATCATGCAATTACTCATATATGTATATGCCTAAAGGTACTCTTAATCACATCTTAAAGGGACACACCACTCATCAAGGGTGCTCTTGATCCCCTAGGGACACACCACACATTCGGGTGCTCTTGATCCCAGTTTCAATAGAGTATCCCTTTTTTTAAGCATATTATCAACCACATCTCAACCACATCATGTTCATGTCATAAGAGTGCCCCATGGGCTATAAGGCATGCTTTTATACCTAACAAGATAGGTCACATAATTTATACACACATCATATAAGTGTAGCATGCTTCATGGTTTCATTAAGGACTTCCCAACCCTAGAACCACGGTTGGCTGAAAATCAAGTGTAGGGAATTCTTTGATTTTCCAATCAAGCATTCATTCCTGCATTTCTACAAACACCTCAAGTGTACTTCATGTTAACAATTGAAACATGGTTTATACTTCAAAGTGGGGTTAGCTTCCACTAACCCTAACTTACAAGGGTGGCCGAATGGTGTAAAATGGCTAGGCTAGGTTTTTGACATCCAACCTTCACACAAACATTCACACAAACATGTTATCTACACTACTATTCATGAGAACATAATAGGATAGCAAGCAACTCAAAAACCCTAGCCTTCCTCCTCTTGGCCGAAACCTTGTAGGGTACCAAACCCTAATTTTGTCCTTCCAAAAATTTGGAAACATCACATATGAGTATACCCTAAGTCTTAAGGGTTATTTTCATGTATTGAAAAGTTGCCACACACATCCCTTAGGAAGTGGCCGAAACCCACACAAGGACAAACCCTAGGTTTTGTTCTTGACACCATGAAGAAAAATCCATCTACATGTATACTCTAAGTCCTAAGGTCTTCCCATGCATCAAAGTTGGATCAAAAACCTTCTCTTGGACCCCCAATCCTAGGGTGGCCGAAACTTCTACAAGGAAGATCCTTGTGATTTTTCAAAAGAATTACCCAAACAAACATTCAATAGCAATTATACTGCAGGCGAGAGGACACTTACATCCTAGCGCTGGAATTTCACCTTCTCTTAAACTGTAGGGTACCCTACACTTGGAGGGTATGTGAAAATCCTTTTCTTCCAAATCTTCTCTAGGGTTCCTTGGACTTGGTAGAGGGCAAGGCACTTGGATTTTCCTCCTTGCAATTGCCCTAGGGTTAGAACCCTAGGGTTGAAATTTTGAAAACACAAGGGAGAGGAGTGGATTTTCGGTGGAGAAGAGAAAAGGAAGAAGAAGAAGAGGAAGTTACTCTAACTTCTCATCTCCTTATTTATACTTTTCTCATGAAGAGACATGTCTCTTCACTTCCCTAGCTTTTAACAAGCATGCTCCTTATTCCCTCTACATGAAATATTGCTTGGTTCATTGGTTATGACATGGTGAGTGCAACTAGGAGGTTCAAGGTTCAATCCTTGCTTCCTCCTTTCTACTTCTTCTTTTTATCACCATTTGCACTAATCCATATCAAATCCCATTAAACCAAGCCCATCATGAAATTTCATAATATTAATAATATTTCATGAATTCATAATATTTCATAAATATTATTTCATAATATTTTTAATATTTCATATTCATGAATATGATATTTCATGCATTCATGACATTTCATAGCATGTGATTACATGAAATTTATATCATTTCATTATAACCATTTTTCATACGTTGTCATGATTTTACATTGAAAAATCTTGGGGTGTTACAATCCTCCACATCTTATAGAAAGTTCGTCCCGAACTTTAAACAATTCCCAGGTACTCAAATTGTAAAAATTGGGGTGTTACATTGGGCTTCCCAAATGGAACCCTAGGTCGAACCGATGCCTAATGTTCCCTCCTACGGGGAACGCGTCCTCACCTACTCCTCTCGGGAGAATTTACCTGTTTGCCAACCGACTCCTCCGGTTGGACTTTTGCCCAACTTCACTCACCAAGTCTTAGTGCCCAGCTTCACTCACCAGGTCTTCAGTGCCCAGTCCCCGACTAGGTCTTAGTGCCCAGCTTCTCTCACCAAGTCTTAGTGTCCAGCTTCACTCACCAGGTCTTAGTGCCCAACCTTATGTCAGGACTTAGTTGCCCAATCCGCGACCAGGACTTAGTGCCTAGTGTACCTAGGACTTTACCTGCACACTTGATTAGCTTTGTTAGATCACAAAACACCTTAACTTCTGACCCCTTTGCCATTATCAAAACATAGGTTTGACTTTGGTGCTTCCGGCACCAACAAAGAGTGGTATATTTCTCTCTTGGTTCCCTTGATTAAGTTCTATCATCTTATGTGATTGATTAATTATTATTGTGTTAATTATTTGTTAATTAATTGTAATAATTAATCGTGTCATGGACCCCGATAATAAACACAAAAATCGACGATCCACTCGTCGTCTTTTCCGCGGTTGATCGGTTAGGCAAATTACAAGGCTCGATCTTTGAGATTGGCTAAGTTGTAATTCGAACCGATCGATACAATGATGAGATGGTCGGTTAGGGGACGACTCTCCATTCGGATTAATTTTTAATCCGTAGACATGAAGAGGTCTCTCAAGGATGATCATGTATTCGATTAGGAAGCCTGCCAAGCCATACCCATCAATTGATATCAGAGTTGAGGTTTCCGGTTTTGTGTGTTTACAATTTGGTTAATTTCTTGCACATTATCATATATTTTATTTTTGCTGGATGATATGTGGTGTGCATAGGCTAACTCTTTGTTGTAGGCACTAGATTCTAACTTATCATGGCCAAAATAATAGTTGTATGTGATTTGTTGTATAATTTTTGTAATTAATTAAATCCTCGGGGTTGACGAGGCTAAATAGGTATTTCATTTTTGTAATTAAATACGACACGTGTCTAGCCGAGCTTTTTATTTGCTTTTGATCTAGTTATTTTGTACATTCCTCGTGGAGTATAGGATCGATGGATGTAAATAATTAGCTAGTTATCTTGGCTCGGAGATCCCTTCAATGGTGGCTTGCGCATGGTGTCGGGAGGAGTGGACGAAGTGACGACACGACTAGAGGCGCATTGGAAACCAAGGCCATGAAAGTTGAAAAATCTAGGATTTTTCTTATTTGTGCTTTAGTTATGTGCTTGTTGTGTGTGCACATGAAAAAATTCCTCACATTAAATAACTAAGTGGGAGAGGGACCTTAAGGGTCCCGTTGCCTCCATTACAATCTGACAAGTGATGCGAACAAGCCCGCGCGTCGGCTCTGAGTGCCTTCCTCCATAACAGATAGGCTTGTTCTGCGGATCACTAGGTCAGAAATGATTATAGAAAGTTATTGAAGAGCGTGTGATTTTCCCCAACGAAAGACACATAATTGGAAATAATTTTCTTAGTGTCATGTAATGGTGAACACTTAGATGCAAATATTAGTATCCTCCCCAACGGAGTCATTGCTATTATTTGTAGGGCCGAAGTGAACCAACTATTAATTTTATTTGTCAAAAAGTTAGGTTGACAAGATAATAAAATTAATGGGTAACCTCCTCTAACGAATGAAGAATTCGTATACGTCCACATTAACGTGGCATGCGAATTTCTCGGTATTTTAAGGTGTTGGTTGATTTCAAAATTTATTGTTTGAGGAATCAATTTATTTTTGAAATCTAAAGTTGTGATTGTTATGATTCTCAGGTAGTTTCAAAATGGCCTTTAACCCACTAGCGACCATACTTAAGGAAAACAAACTTACTGGACCCAATTACATAGACTGGAAAAGAAACCTAGATATTATCCTTACTGCTGAAGAGTACAAATATGTGCTCTTCGAAGAATGTCCTGAAAAGCCTAGCAAGAACTCTGGTGAAGAGCTGAGGGAGAGCTATAAGAAGTGGGTCAAGGCAGATGAGATGGCACGGTGCTACATTCTGGTATCTATGTCTAATGTATTGCAACATCAGCATCAGGCCATGCCCACTGCTTATGATATGATGCAGAACCTCAAAGAGCTCTTCGGGCACCAGGGTCGGGTCGCTAGGTAGGTAGTGATGAAGAACTTGATGACGACTTCCATGGTCGAAGGGACACCCGTAGGGATTATGTCCGTAAGATGATGGCTCACCTCAATGAGATTGAGGTATTTGGAGCACAGATCGATGGGGAAACCCAGGTCGATATTATACTCCAGTCTCTGCCTAGGAGTTTTGAGCAGTTCCGACCCAACTATAACATGAATAAACATGAGTATACGTTGGGGGAACTGCTTGGGGAACTCCAGGCGGCAAAGGGGCTTTTTCGTCAGAGTTCTCAGGCCTTGGTCACTCAGAAGGTTTCTACTTCTGTACCGAAAGGCAGGAAGAAAAAGAAACAAGGTGGGTCCAAGAGGGCAGCAGGATCGCAGGGACCTCGGATTGGCGTGAAGAAGCCGAGAGGCAAGTGTTTCACGTGTAAGCAAACTAGACACTAGAAGGTGAACTGTCAACGCCGTCAAGACAAAGGTATTTTTTCGTGCTTAGTCGTTGAAACATGTTTAGCGGTGCTATCTACTGGTACCTGGTGCGTAGATATGGGGGCCACTGATCATGTCTGCTACTCTTTACAGGGGTTCCAGGAAACTCGATGGCTAGCTGATGGAGAAATCATCGTCTACATGGGCAATGCTACAGAGGTGGCAACAGTTACAGTGGGAGACATTTATTTATCTTTTGATAGGAATAAAGTTTTGGTTTTGAGAGATTGCTTATATGTACCCTCTTTTAGAAATAACTTGGTATCGATTTCTAAATTAATAAAGGATGGATATTCTATTGCTTTTAATAACAGAGTTGTTATAAAGGGAAATAGAGAGATTATCTGTTCGGGTACTATGATTGGTAATTTGTATACTCTCGAACCAAAAGCTCCCACAATGCAAATAGAGACCAATATCTCATCATCTAACCAAAATAAGAGAAAGGAACCTTCTAAAATGAACCAGACATATCTTTGGCTTCTTAGGCTTGGTCATATTAACCTAAGTAGGATTCAAAGGTTGATAGCCGATGGGCCCTTGGGTTCATTTGTGGTAGAAGACTTCCCAACCTGTGAGTCTTGCTTGGAAGGTAAGATGACTAAGAGACCTTTCAAGGCTAAGGGGTATAGAGCCAAAGATATGTTAGAACTGGTTCATTCTGATTTATGTGGTCCTATGTCCATCTAGGCTAGGGGTGGTTTTGAATATTTCGTCACTTTTATTGACGATTATTCAAGGTATTGATACATTTACCTGATGCACCGCAAGTCTGAATGCTTTGATAAGTTCAAAGAATTCAAGGTTGATGTGGAGAAACGTCAAGGTAAAAGTATCAAGACACTACGATCAAATCATGGTGGCGAGTACCTCTTGGGAGAATTTAGGACTTATTTATCAGAGGCTGGGATTCAATCCCAATTGTTTGCACCCGGCACACCCCAGCAGAATAGTGTAGCAGAAAGAAGGAATAAGACTCTTATGGAAATGGTTAGATCAATGATGAGCTACTCTAAGTTGCCAGATTCGTTCTGGGGATATGCTCTGGATACGATAGCGTATATTCTGAACATGGTACCATCTAAGTCAGTCCCTTCTACTCCCATAGAATTGTGGACTGGGCGAATGCCTAGTCTAGGACATATTTGTATTTGGGGTAGTCCAGCACATGTGCTAAAGGGAGATACTGATAAGTTGGAATCTCATACAGAAGTATGCTTGTTCGTAGACTATCCTAAAGGGACGAAGGGTGGTCTATTCTATAGTCCTGAGGATCAGAAAGTAATCCTTAGCACAAATGCTAGATTCTTAGAAGAAGACTATATGATGAACCATAAGCCCAAGAGTAGACTTATGCTTGAAGAATTAAGAGGGGACGTTCAGACCATAGTAGCAACTATACAAGAGGATACACCACAAGTCACTGCACCACGTGTCACAGAAGATACACAGGTGGTACCTCATCGTAGTGGGATAGTTGTTAGACAACCTGAGAGGTTCATGTTTTTGGGAGAGTCTTCAGACTTAGTCCCTGGTGAACATGAACCAGATCTCTGGACCTATGACGAGGCCCTCCAAGATAAGGATGCAGATTCTTGCCAAAGGGCAATGAATTCTAAGATAGAATCTATGGATTATAATCATGTTTGGGAGCTAGTAGAACCACCCAATGGTGTAAAAGCCATTGGATGCAAATGGATCTACAAGAGAAAGAGAGGATCAGATGGGAAGGTTGAGACCTTCAAAGCTAGGCTTGTTGCGAAAGGGTATACTCAGAAAGAGGGTATCGATTATGAGGAGACCTTTTCGCCAGTAGCCATGCTTAAGTCTATTCGGATTCTCTTATCTATTGCCGCTCATATGGACTATGAGGTATGGAAGACGGATGTCAAGACAACTTTCCTTAACGGAAGTCTTGAGGAGACCATATACATGAAGCAACCAGAAGGGTTCATTACGAAGGGCAAAGAGCATCTAGTGTGCAAGCTTAATCGGTCCATTTATGGATTGAAGCAAGATTTGCGATCTTGGAACATCCGCTTTGATGAAGTAATTCAGTCATATGGATTTATTCAAAGTCCGGATGAATCATGTGTTCTTGTACTTTACGTAGACGACATCTTGCTCATTGGCAACAATGTCAAAGTGTTGTCAGACATAAGGGTATGGTTGTCTAAACAGTTTGACTTGAAGAACTTGGGAGAAGCGGGACACATCCTTGGCATCAAAGTCATGAGGGATCGCCATAAAAGGATATTGTGCTTATCCCAAGCTTCATACATAGACACTGTCCTGGCTCGTTTTAGCATAGAAAACTCCAAGAAAGGTTTTCTACCTTTCAGGCATGGAGTTCCTCTATCTAAGGAGATGTGTCCGAAAACATCAAAGGAGATAGAGCAAATGAAGGCAGTTCCTTATGCATCAGCTGTAGGAAGCCTCATGTATGTTATGTTGTGTACGAGACCAGATATCTATTTTGCCGTGGGCATGGTTAGCAGATATCAGAGTAACCCTGGATAGGGACATTGGACTGCGGTAAAACAAATACTAATATACCTGAGATGGACTAGGGACTATATGCTGGTTTACCGGGCTGACCAATTAATCCTGTGGGTTATACGGATTCGGATTTCCAGTCAGACAGGGGCAAGAGTAAGTCAACCTCAAGGTTTGTGTTTACTTTAGGAGGTGGAGCCATAGTATGGAGGAGTGTCAAGCAGAAATGTGTGGCGGACTCCACCATGGAAGCTGAGTATGTGGCAGCCTCAGAGGCAGCCAAGGAAGCTGTATGGCTCAGGAACTTCATGATGGACTTGGATGTGATTCCTGTTTTGCCCAGATCTATCACAATCTATTGTGATAACAGTGGTGCAGTTGCAAACTCGAAGGAACCACAAGCCCATAAGGCGAGTAAACATATAGAGCGCAAGTACCACCTGATACGAAAAATCATAAAGCGAGGAGAAGTAGCAGTCGCCAAGATTGCATTGGAGAACAACCTGGCGTATCCATTCACTAAGGCCCTTCCGGCGAGAGCTTTTGATTGACATGTGGAGGATATGGGAGTCAGATGTATGATAGTGTGAGGACAGCAGAGTTTTTGAGTATAAGTGGGAGATTATTAGATATATACTAAAAGACTTGTTTTTTTATATGATCATCTATATTTTGAAAGAGAATCACAACAACACAGTTGCATGTTTAAATTAGTATATGCATAACAGTCTCATACTCTGCATTGTAGATAACATGGTGTGTGGTGACACATAGAAGATCATGTTATCAATTCCATGCATAGTATAAGTTGAGGCTCACAACCGAAATGGAGTTGGACAAACCATCGGGATAGTTGTAGTGTAATTAGGTGTGGTTTATCTTGACCATAGAATTACACTAGTGCACTTTGTATACATTGAGCAGGATCAAAATAGAGGTGATCCAATTTGTACTAACTTAATAATTGGATCGGACCTCGGATTATTATGAAGTACAATCTCTAAATCCTGATATAATAACGGGCACGTATAGTTAGTATTTTATTTCTTTGATTTACCAATGGGCCAGATTTATTCTGCTAAATTGATAGACCTGGTAAGTTGAGAAATAATATTAATTATATGGTGTACCGTTGATTATTGACAAAATTCGTGTCCTGGTGAGTCGGGATGATGATTCCCCCTTGATGAGCTCATAAGGTTTATCATGTTAAACCCTACAAGTGGATTTGATCCAACATGATAATAAGATTGAGTGGTACTAGTTAAGGAGTTAGAAGTTGATTAATTAAATTATCAGTAATTTAAATTAATCGACAAGCATTTGATATCTTAAACATGGGGAGATGGATGCACTCATAATAGGTGAAGCCCATATGAAAATATGAGGGTTGGCGAGGAAGTTTAATGGAGATCCTTTAGTGGAATGAATCATCATTAATGGATCGAATTTGGATCCATTAGTAGGCCAAGACCCAACTCGTCCTCATGGTCCCTACCTTAGCCCTATATATACCCCATGGAGTCATAAAACCAAGGAATTAATTCACACAAGAGATCCCTAGCCATCTCCCTCTTTTCTCTCATCTTCTCTCTCCTAGGTCAAGAGGTGGGCGCCAGTTCTAGGTGGAAGAAGGATTTCGGTGAGGGTGAAGGAAGAGCGTCGGCATCTTCTTTCTCCTTCAGCTACCTTCTCCTCTCTTCCCCTAAGGGCGTACATGAGTTTGAAAGGAGAGAAAGACCACGCCGGCGACACTTCTTCACCCTTGAAGTTGGCCAGCGGTAGGGAGAAGGAAGAAGGAGATTTGGGTGTTTGTTTGGATTGTGGATAAGAGATCATCTCTTCTTCTTCTTCTATTCTTTCTTCATCTTGCTCTTCCCTTCCTCTTCACCGTGTGTGTGCTGGGAGCAGGGAGGAGGGGCGGCGCCGGTGGCTAAAACCTAGGTTTTGGGCCGGTGGCAATTGGAAGAGGAAGTCCTAGGGATTCGACCAAGTTAGGAAGAAGATAGAAGCGCTTTGATGACTCTGGATCTTGGTAGCTCGTCGCCCACACGACGTCCAAGAGGGAAGGGACATAAGGTAGAAGGCTACAAGGTAAAGAGAGGTATATTTCTCTCTTGGTTCCCTTGATTACGTTCTATCATCTTATGTGATTGATTAATTATTATTGTGTTAAGTATTTATTAATTAATTGTAATAATTAATCGTGTCATGGACCCCGATAATAAACACAAAAATCGGCGATTCACTCATCGTTTTTCCCTTGGTCGATCGGTTAGGCGAATTACAAGACTCGATCTTTGAGTTTGGCCAAGTTGTAATTCGAACTGATCAATACGATGACGAGATAGTCGTTTGGGAGACGGCTCTCCATTTGGATTAATTTTTAATCCATAGACATGGAGAGGTCTCTGAAGGACGACCAAGTATTCGCTTCGGAAGCCCGCCAAGCCATACCCATCAAACTCCTCCTCAGAGTTCCTATTGTAGCCTATAAATACCTCATGAGTCATGAGACCAATGATATAACAATAACCTTAAGCCTCTCTATTCTTTCCACTCCTTTTCTCTCTCTCTCTCCTAGGGTTTGGGCGGCGCCAGTGGTAAGGGAAGAAGAGGGAGCTCTCGGTTTTGGCTTGGGAGAAGGAAGGAGGTTGTTATTCTCCTTCTTCTCTTCCTCTCTTCTTCCTCCCATGGGCGTGCGCAACAAAGAAGGAGGAGGAGTGATTGGCGACATGGAGAACTCTCCTTTTGGCGCTAGTGACAAGGATGAAGAAGTGGGGGTTGTGGCTAGGGTTTGGTTGTGGGGAGGAGAGAACTCTTTCTCTTCTTCTTCATCATCTTCTTCTTCCTTCTCTTCATCTTGGGTGCCGGCGCAAGCAAGCAAAGGAAGAACTTTATTCTTCCTTTTGGCCGGCAGCAACAAGCTTGGAGCTAGGGTTTTGTGCAAGCAAGGAAAGAAGAAGGAGCCTTTGGTGGATTCGTTTCTTGGAAAACCGTTGCCCATACGACGTCTAAGAAGAGGATAGGAATACGATAGAAGATCAAGAGATAAACAAGAGGTATAAATCTTATTTTTGTTCTAGTTTAATTATTGTTTTCTTATTTATCATGGACCTCGAAGATAAACACAACAATCGGCGATCAAATATCATCATCTATTCCATTACTACTCGACAAAGGAGTTAGATTACTTGAACAACAAGTTTGTTCAAGCATCACTCAAATCGAATAACACAATGATGAAACGGTCGTTCGGAAAGATTTCTTTCCATCCGGATTGTTTCTAATTAATAGAAAATTTTAATCTGGGGATATGGAGAGAATCACATCAGAATGGGAAACCAACAATTGGTATCTGAGCCATGGTTTCCGGTTTTGTGTGTTTTGAATTCGGTTACTTTCATGCATGTCATATATAATATGCCTGATAATAGTAGGATGTGCGATAGACTAACTTTTTGGTTGCAGACATAAGATCTAACTATTATAGCTATGTGATTGTATGTGAATGTGTGTGTGACTGTATGTATTTATTTGAATCCTCGGGGTTGACGAGGCCATTAGTATTTAATTGTGTAATTAAATACAGCAAGTGTTAGCCTCTTATTTTAATTTATTTCGATCTAGATTTCATATACACTCCTTTGTGGAGTATAGGATCAACGGATGTAAATTAAAATATTTTTTTCTCGGTTCGGGGCTTCTTCTTGCTTGTGCATAGTGAAGGAAGATGGAGACGAGGTGGCGACACGACTGAAGGCATATTGGAGAACAAAAGCCATAATAGTTGAAAATTTAGATTTTCATATTTATTGCTTGATTGTTTATTATGCTTGTTGTGATTGCATGAAAATTCACAATTTTAAATTACTAAGTGGGAGAGGGAATCTTTGAGTCCCGTGGCCTCCATTACCAATTTGATAAGTGATGCGAACAAACTTGCGCGTTAGCTCTGAGTGCCTTCCTCCATATCGGATGAGTTTGCTTCGTGGATCACTAGATCAAATATGATTATAGGAGATTATTTAGGAGCGTGTGATCTTCCCCATCGGAAGGGACATAATCCTAAATAATTGCCTTAGTATCGTGTAATGGTGTACACTTAGATGCAAATAATAGTATCCTCCCCCACGGAGTCACTGCTATTATTTGTATGGCCGAAGATAAAGCAACTATTAATTTTATTTGTCAAAAATTAAGGTTGACAAGATAATAAAATTAATGAGTAAAACCTCCTCTTACAAATGCTTAAATTTGTATACGTCCACACTATCGTAGCATACAAAATTCACGGTGTTTTGAGGTGTTGGTGATTATAAAATTTTATTGTTTGAGGAATTAATTTGATTTTAAAATCTAATGTTTTGACCATTATTATTCTCAGGATTTTTCAAAATGGCTTTCAACCCACTTGCTATAATTTTAAAAGAAAACAAACTTATTGGTCCTAACTACATAGATTGCAAAAGGAACTTGGATATTGTCTTGACTGCTGAGGAGTATAAATTTGTACTCTTTGAGATTTGTCCAGGTAAGCCTAGTGAGAATTCTAGTGAAGAGGAGAAGGAGAGTTATAGGAAGTGGGTTAAGGCAGATGAGATGGCGGGGTGTTACATTTTGGCTTCCATGTTAAATGTACTGCAACATCAGCATCAGGCCTTCGCTACTGCCTATGACATGATGCACAATCTCAAGGAACTCTTTGGACACCAAAATCAGGCTGCTAGGTGACTATGAGGAACTTAATGACGACCACCATGGTTGAGGGAACACCCGTGAGGGATCATGTTCTCAAGATGATGGCTCATTTTAATAAGATGGAAGTCTTAGGTGCTAAAATCGATGGGGAAACCCAGGTCGATATTATTCTCCACTCACTACCTAGGAGTTTTGAGCAATTTCGTCTGAACTACAATATGAACAAAAGGACATATTCGTTGGTGGAGCTTCTGACAGAACTCCAGGTAGCTAAGGGGCTATTTCGTTAAAGTGCTCAAGCTTATGTTGCTGAAATAGTTTCTGCTTCTAGGCCAAAAGTCAAGAAGAAGAAGAAACAAGGTTTAGCAATGAAAGCGGCTAGATCTCAAGGACCTCAGGCTGGAGTGAAGAAGCCGAAAGGTAAGTGCTTCACATGCAAGCAGACTAGACATTGGAAGGTGGATTGTCCTCGCCGAAAAGAGAACAATAAAGGTATATTTTTTTCATTAGTTGTTGAAACATGTTTAGCGGTGTTATCTACCGATACCTGGTGTGTAGATACAGGAGCCATAGATCATGTCTGCAATTCATTGTAGGGGTTCCAGGAAACCAGACGACTAGCTGAGGGAAGATTACCATCTACATGGGCAATGCTACGGAGGTGGCGGCTATTGCAGTGGAAGATGTCTATTTATCTTTTGCTAAGAATAAATGTTTGGTTTTAAAAAATTGTCTTTACATACCTACGTTTAGAAAGAATTTAATTTCAGTTTCTAAATTATTTTTGGATGGATATTCTGTTTCTTTTAATGACAAAGTTATTATAAAAAGGAATACAGAGATTATCTGTTGTGGTGCGTCAGTTGGCAATTTATATACTCTTAATCCAAAAACTCCCACGATGCAAATAGAAATTAATAACTCTTCATCTAATCATAATAAGAGAAAAGAACCTTAGAAAATGAACCAAACATATCTTTGGCATCTAAGGTTACGTCATATTAACTTGAGTAGAATTCAAAGGTTGATAGCTGATGAACCTTTGGGTTCATTGGTGGTGGAGGACTTCCCAACCTGCGAATCTTGCTTGGAAGGTAAAATGACCAAGAGGCCTTTTAAGGCCAAGGGGTATAGAGCCAAAGATGTGTTGGTGTTGGTTCATTCTGATTTGTGTGGTCCTATATCTATCCAGGCGAGAGGTGGCTTTGAATATTTTGTCTTATTTATAGATGACTATTCAAGGTATGGATACATTTACTTGATGCGCCGCAAGTCTGAGTGCTTTGACACGTTCAAAGAATTCAAAGCTGATGTGGAGAAACATCAAGGTAAAAGTATCAAGACACTACGGTCTGATCGTGGTGGTGAGTACCTCTTGGGAGAGTTTAGGAGTTACTTATCAGAGGTCGGGATTCAATCCCAATTGTCAGTAGCTGGTACACCCCAACAGAATGGTGTGACGGAGCGAAGGAATAGGACTCTTATGGAGATGTTTAGATCAATGATGAGTTTTTCAGAATCACCGAATTCATTCTGGGGGTATGCTTTAGAAACGGTAGTGCATATTCTGAACTTGGTACCTTCTAAATCAGTACCCTCTACTCCCACAAATTGTGGACTGGGCGTAAGCCTAGTCTGAGACATATTTAGATTTGGGGTAGTCCAAGCACATGTGCTGAAGGGAGACGCTGATAAGTGTTGGTGCAAGTTGCATCAGTGATGTCCTCCTCTAAATGTTTTAATGTTTGACAATATACTTAAGTCAGTAATACATTGAACAAAAGAAGGGGAATTAAGAGATGAGTAACAAAATGGACCAAAGTCCTAGTAAATCTAGGCAATAAGTCCTAGTTCGAAGAATTGGGCACTAAGTGTAACACCCCAATTTTTCCCATATGTAATGTTATGAATTCATGAAACATTATTATGAAATGTCATGATGGGCTTGGCATAATGGGCTTTGATGTGGATTAGTGCAAAATGTGATAAAAAAAAAGTGTAGAAAGGAGGAAGCAAGGATCGAACCTTGAACCTCCTAGTTACACTAACCATGTCTTAACCAATGCACCAAGAGTGTTTCGTGTTGAGGGAATAAGAAACATGCTAGTTAAAGCTAGGAAAGTGAAGAGACATGTCCCTTCATGAGAATAGTATAAATAAGAGAGGAGGGAGGGAGAGGGAGAAAGAACTTTCATTCTTCTTCTTCCCCACTCTCCCCACCGAAACCTAGAAGCCTCATCTCCTTTTCATTTTTCGAAAATACACCCTAGGGTTCTAACACTAGGGAATTGGAAGGAAAAAGACCCCATCCAAGGATCTTGCCCTCTACTAGGGCCAAGGGTCCTAGAGAAGTTCTAGCAAGGGGAACTCTCACCCCTCCTTCAACCAAGGGTACCCTAAGGATTTAGAGAAGGTGAATTTCAAGCGAAAGGATGTAAGTATCCCCTCGCCTGTAGTGTAATTGTTGTTGCATGATTTCCTTCTTCTTTGTCCCTTGTGCATGTTTCGGCCACCCCCAGGGGCGAGGCCTTGGCTACTCCTTGATGCATGAGGAGACCCTTTGGGACTTAGGGTATATATATATGTTGTTTTCCCTTCACGTTGTGATGAAAAAAAAACTAGGGTTGAACACCCTACATGTTTCGGCCATGAACAAAACCCTAGGGTTAGTGAGGGTTGAATTACTCTATGATGTATCCTATGCTTAGGGTATTGCATGATAGTGTATACATGGTGTTTGTATAAATGTTTGGTTGAATTACTCTATGATGTATCCTATGCTTAGTGTATTGCATGATAGTGTATACATGGTATTTGTATAAATGTTTGGTTGAGTTGAATTACTCTATGATGTATCCTATGCTTAGTGTATTGCATGATAGTGTATACATGGTGTTTGTATAAATGTTTGGTTGAATTACTCTATGATGTATCCTATGCTTAGTGTATTGCATGATAGTGTATACATGGTGTTTGTATAAATGTTTGGTTTAAAAAACCCAACTTTTCCCTACCCTACACCATTCGGCCAACATATGGTTCGTGAAGGTTAAACTACCCTATGAGATATGCTTATGTTTAGTAAGATGATATGTATATGCATGTGATATTTAAATGGAATGCTTGATTGGAAAACTTAACTTTCCCTAGCATGTAACTTTCGGCCATGCATGAAACATTAGGGTTGGGAAGAATTAAATTAACCCATGAAGCATGCTACCACTTCCTATGATATGAATATGATTTATGTGACCAATCTTGTCATATATAAAGTATGTTTAAGTGGTTGAAATATGATGTATGTATGAGCATGTCTTATAGCCCATGGGGCACCCTTATGAATTGCATGTGATGTGTATGTTAATATGCTTGAAAGGATACTCCACTAAGTATGGGATCAAGAGCACCCCTTATGTTGTGTGGTGTGTCCCTATGGGATCATGAGCACCCTTGAAGAGTGGTGTGTCCCTTGAGAGTGGATTTGGAGTACTCCTTAGCATATATGTAAAAGCATGATAAGTATTTTACTTTGAAAGTTGTGTACCCGACTCGGAAGGGGGTCATTAAACAAATCCGGAGTACATGTTAACTGAAGGTCATGGCTCCGGTAGGACGGAAGGGTCCTGCTCTAATGGGTTGGTGGCTCGCTACCCCAATTCATTAGGGAACGCGCTTGATGTGGTACACAACTGGGCCCCTATATGATGTTAAAGTATTTTTAAGTAATACCTTTATGGAATTGTTTTGAAAACATTTATTATATGTGAAGGGTATGCTTAAGATACTTTATACTGCTTGCTTAGAAACTTTGATATTTAGTATGCTATGATAAACTCATGCTTATGATTCATTATGTATACATGTTGTATTCTTCCGTATGGATTTTGCGAGTAGGACAGGATCCTTACTAAGCATTTGTGCTTACTAGTTTATGTGTTGTCTTATGCTGCAGATAAGGGTAAGGGACACTTAAACTAAAGGAAGAGGCAGGAGGGCTGAAGATGTGTGGAATGGTGGCTCGGGAAAGAAAGATTCTTATATCTACTTTACTATGCTTATGTTGATGTTTCCTTGATAATGAATGTTAGTGATTAGGGTTGGTACTCTTGAATGTTAGTGATTACACTTGGATTACTCTTATACTCGATTATGTTTGATTATGTTGTGAGTTGAACTACTTGTGAACCTATCATGTTATAGGATAACTCTTGATTAAGATATTTCACATGATGTTCTAGACTTCCTTTAGACTCAATCTTATGAACTGTTATTATGCAATGGAATGTATAACCTCACTATCATGATTTATGTGTTACTGAACTTGCTATGCACCTACCATGTTCTAATCATTAAAGCATGATATCTGATTGACATGCACTGACTAGTATGCTTAGCACTTGTAAATATCACTTGATAGTTTTAAACAAGCATGCTCAGTACTTAGTCCTTGCATTTTTGTTTTTTTATTTATTTTATGTTAAAATTATATGATTGATTGTATGTAACCCCGCCCCGAGAGTAGATATAAGTGCGGGCGTTAGAAGTTGGTATCAGAGCAGGTTTCCCCTCCACTACACACACATCAAACTTCATCCTGCCGCTTCCAAGTAAGAGATCCTAACCTCGCTTTACTTTGTTTCATGTACAGTAATGATTATATAGAGATGATTTATGCTTGCATAACAAGTGAAAGTAGTGTTAATTCTTATGTTAGTTTATTTATCACCTGTATGATAGATATGACTAGAAGACGTAGCAATCGGGGCAATGAGACTACACCCCCACCCGATATGATGCAGGTGATCACAGACCTGCAGCGCCAAGTCACTGAACAACAGCAGATAATAAACACTCTGATGACCCAGCAGGCGAACACTGCAACCCCGCAGGGAAGTCAGAATGTGATACCCACTGAGCCTCCAACTGCGCAGGCACCCCCGGACATTCAGGCCAGAGGAGTCCGATTGGAGGCCTATCTGATTCAGTGGCAGAGACTGAAGCCGGAAAAGTTCTCCGGCACCTGCGAGCCCTGGGACGCCCAGGCCTGGCTCAAGACAGTTGAGAGCACAGTGGAATTATTAGACTGGCCCGAGCATGAGAAAATTAAATGTGTCTCGTTCTGCCTCACTGGCGACGCCAGGATGTGGTGGGAACGGGTAAAAGCTAGAAGGTCAGTGGACCAGATGAAATGGAAGGACTTCGAGTCCGAATTTCTGGAGGAATTCTTTAATATGCGAGTCACAAACAGGCATTTTGATGAGTTCACCGAATTCCGGCAGGGAAATCTCTCAGTCAACGATGCCGTTAAGCAATTCAACCGACTGGCACGATTATGTCCGGAGCTGGTCAGTACAGAGAAAGAAAGGGTTAGATTAATGCTCAAGATGCTCAAGCCCGATATAGCTCTGAATGTAGCCGGCGGCGTTAATAGGCCACAGATTGCAGAGGAGCTGTTTAGCAGCGCCCTTATTACCGAGTATTATCTGAAGAATATTAACCAGCAGAACCAAGCACTGATCGCCAGCAAGAATCAGAGTCAGTCGGGAGGTCAGAAACCTCAGAATACAACCCCCACTGGAAAAAGAACCACAACGGAAAGAGGAAGCCATGGAATAAATCTGCCAGTGGTCCAACAGGCAAGAAACCTAAGTACCCTCCGTGCGCCACTTGTGGGAAGATGCACCTCGGGACATGCCTCTTGGGCGCTAGGAGATGCTTCACCTGCAGAAAGGAAGGACACATGGCCAGAGAGTGTCCTACTGCAGCCAAAGCACCTCAGCAGCAGCATGCTCAGTACAAAGGTGCTCATCCCCAGTTACACCAGATGCAGGCAGCTATAGATGGTACTCATATATGCCAGGGGAGATTAGAGGCCTCGCCTGCCACGACAAACGCCAGGGTTTTCTCTCTTACGAAGGAAGACGTGGTGACTGCCTCCACCGTTGTCACAGGTCAGATATTTATTTACAGTCAGTATGCTACTTCTTTATTTGACACTGGGGCAACACATTCGTTTATCTCTATGCAATATGCCAAAAGAAATGATATGTCACTACAAGATTTAGACTGTAAATTTCTGACAACACTGCCCTCGGGTGAGGTGATGCCCTCTACCCAAATGCTACGTACCGCACCGATCAGAATCGCAGATAGGGAACTCTACTGCGACCTGATAGTGCTTGATATGCCAGATTATGATGTGATATTGGGCATGGATTTCTTGAACAAATACGGCGCCTCTATCGAGTGCCGTAAACGAAAGGTTATCTTCCGACCTGAGGCGGGAATTCTATTTGAATTTATCAGAGAGCCGAAGAAGAGGACAAGCAAATTCTTATCGGCTCTAAAAGCAAGGAAGATGTTAGAAAATGGATGCTCTGGGTTTCTAGCTCATGTGGTTGATACCGGTCCTACAGAGGGCCCGAAGCTAGAAGACGTCAAAGTCGTATGCAATTACCCAGAGGTATTTCCCGATGACTTACAAGGGTTAGCACCTGAAAGAGATATAGAATTTGCAATTGAATTGATTCCTGGTACTAACCCCATTTCTAAAGCACCGTACCGTATGGCGCCGACGGAATTAAAAGAATTACAGGGACAGTTACAAGAGCTGCTTGACAAGGGACTCATCCGCCCTAGTCATTCTCCCTGGGGAGCTCCCGTACTGTTCGTGAAAAAGAAGGATGGGTCGATGCGAATGTGTATCGACTATCGGGCGCTGAACAACGTGACTATCAACAGGTAAGAACATTATAGTAAAGTAATTTGCTAAAGTTCAAACCTAAATCATGTATGCACGATGTTAGGTACCCTCTACCCAGGATAGATGACCTGTTCGATCAACTGAAGGGAGCCACGGTTTTCTCTAAAATTGACCTGAGATCTGGTTATCACCAAGTCAGGGTGAAAAAGGAGGATATACCGAAGACGGCTTTCCGTACCAGATACGGACATTATGAGTTCGTAGTTATGCCATTTGGAGTTACCAATGCTCCAGCTATGTTTATGGACTTAATGAATCGGGTATTCTCGGCATTCCTCGACAGATTTGTGATCGTCTTTATCGATGATATCCTTATATATTCGAGAACTCCCGAAGAACATGCTGAACACCTGAGTATAGTACTACAGATTCTTCAGAAGGAACAACTGTATGCTAAATTTTCCAAATGTGAGTTCTGGCTCGATCAAGTATCATTCTTGGGACATGTTATCTCCAAGGAAGGAGTAATGGTGGACCCAATTAAAATCGAAGCTGTGAGTAACTGGACCAGACCCAAGAATGCCAGCGAAATCAGAAGTTTCCTCGGGCTAGCAGGCTATTACAGAAAATTTGTAGAGGACTTCTCTCGGATTGCAGCCCCTATGACAACTCTTACTAAGAAAGACAAGAAATATGTATGGACCAATGAATGTGAGAAGGGCTTTACGGAACTGAAAAGGAGGCTGACTAGCGCTCCGATATTGACTCTTCCAGAAAGCGGTACGGGTTTCGATATGTACAGCGACGCATCCAAACTGGGACTCGGAGCTGTACTTATGCAGAATGGGAAGGTGATTGCCTATGCCTCTAGGCAACTCAAAGAACATGAAAGGAATTATCCTACCCATGACTTAGAACTAGCAGCGGTGGTCTTTGCGCTGAAAATATGGAGGCACTATCTATATGAAACTCAGTGTAAAGTTTATACAAATCACCAGAGTCTGCGATATTTCTTCACCCAGAAAGATCTGAATATGAGACAGCGCAGATGGCTCGAATTGGTCAAGGATTATGACTGTGAGATCCTGTACCATCCGGGGAAAGCCAACAAGGTAGCCGATGCACTCAGTAGGAAATCATGTGCTGCATTGATGTCTTTATCAACTTTGTCACAACCCCTAGGGGGGGAAATTATGAATTACGGGATTGAAATCATATTAGGACAGTTATCCACCCTGATGATTGCGCCGACATTATTCGACGATATTATGGAAAAGCAGAATCATGATCCGAGCCTTCAGAGGATCAGGCAAGAGGTTATCGAAGGCAAGGATGATGGATTTCGGATTTCAGACAGCGGAGTCTTATATCTTCGGGATCGATTATGTGTTCCCGACGACTCCGACTTACGGACAAGAATCCTCGAGGAAGCTCACGGAACGCCTTATGCGATGCATCCTGGGTCTACCAAGATGTATCAAGATCTGAAGAGCAAGTTTTGGTGGTCCGGTATGAAGCGAGATGTAGCCCACTATATCAGTATGTGTTTGACCTGCCAGAGGGTCAAAGCAGAACACCAGAGGCCTAGAGGAGTTCTGCAACCTCTGCCGATCCCCGAGTGGAAATGGGAAGACATCTCTATGGATTTCATCTCAGGGCTGCCTAGAACAACGAACGGATATAATGGTATATGGGTTATTGTGGACAGGCTAACCAAGTCTGCCCATTTTCTGGCTATCAGGATGACCTACTCAGTAGAGCAGTTGGCTCAACTGTACGTCAAGGAAATTGTCCGACTACACGGGGTTCCCAAGACCATTATCTCTGATCGGGATGGTCGATTTACTTCAGATTTTTGGGGACACGTGCAGAAGGCTCTTGGCACGAAGCTGAAATTCAGTACGGCCTTTCACCCCCAGACTGACGGGCAGACTGAAAGAGTGAATCAGATATTAGAGGACATGTTACGAGCTTGTGCCTTGGACTTCAAGGGAAGCTGGTGTCGATACCTGAGCCTGGCAGAGTTTGCTTATAACAACAGTTATCAGGCTACTATCGGGATGACACCGTACGAAGCACTATACGGAAGGAAATGCAGATCTCCTATATGCTGGCTTGAGAGTGGTGAAAAGAAGGAGATGGGACTCCAGACTGATATTATAGATGAAACCACTCAGGCTATAAAGAATATCCGCCAGAGGATAGAGACTGCTCAGAGTCGGCAGAAAAGCTACGCTGATAAGTGACGCAGACCACTAGAGTTTGATGTTGGGGATTCAGTATTCCTTAAAGTGGCCCCTATGAAAGGGGTGATGAGATTCGGGAAGAGAGGGAAGCTGAGTCCGCGATATGTGGGACCGTACCAGATCCTGAGACGGGTAGGCAAAGTGGCCTACGAACTGGAGCTACCGCCAGAAATGTCGGCTATCCACAATGTCTTCCATGTATCAATGCTCAGGAAATGTACCTCTGATATGAATCAAATGATAGAGCCCCAACCAGTACAAGACCAAGAGAACCTAAGTTCCGAACGCCGACCTATTCAGATCCTAGATCGGGAAGTCAAAAAGCTAAGGAACAAGGAAGTGCCCTTAGTAAAGGTTCTGTGGCGGAACGAGCAATTCGAAGAAGCCACCTGGGAACGAGAGGAGGCAATGCGATTAAAGTATCCGGAACTGTTTTAAGTTCGGGACGAACTTTTTATAAGGTACGGGGGATTGTAACACCCCAATTTTTCCCATATGTAATGTTATGAATTCATGAAACATTATTATGAAATGTCATGATGGGCTTGGCTTAATGGGCTTTGATGTGGATTAGTGAAAAATGTGATAAAAAGAAAGTGTAGAAAGGAGGAAGCAAGGATCGAACCTTGAACCTCTAGTTACACTAACCATGTCTTAACCAATGCACCAAGAGTGTTTCGTGTTGAGGGAATAAGAAACGTGCTAGTTAAAGCTAGGGAAGTGAAGAGACATGTCCCTTCATGAGAATAGTATAAATAAGAGAGGAGGGAGGGAGAGGGAGAAAGAACTTTCATTCTTCTTCTTCCCCACTCTCCCCACCGAAACCTAGAAGCCTCTTCTCCTTTTCATTTTTCGAAAATACACCCTAGGGTTCTAACCCTAGGGAATTGGAAGGAAGAAGACCCCATCCAAGGATCTTGCCCTCTACTAGGGCCAAGGGTCTAGAGAAGTTCTAGCAAGGGGAACTCTCACCCCTCCTTCAACCAAGGGTACCCTAAGGATTTAGAGAAGGTGAATTTCAAGCGAAAGGATGTAAGTATCCCCTCGCCTGCAGTGTAATTGTTGTTGCATGATTTCCTTCTTCTTTGTCCCTTGTGCATGTTTCGGCCACCCCCAGGGGGGAGGCCTTGGCTACTCCTTGATGCATGAGGAGACCCCTTGGGACTTAGGGTATATATATATGTTGTTTTCCCTTCATGTTGTGATGAAAAAAAAAACTAGGGTTGAACACCCTACATGTTTCGGCCATGAACAAAACCCTAGGGTTAGTGAGGGTTGAATTACTCTATGATGTATCCTATGCTTAGGGTATTGCATGATAGTGTATACATGGTGTTTGTATAAATGTTTGGTTGAATTACTCTATGATGTATCCTATGCTTAGTGTATTGCATGATAGTGTATACATGGTGTTTGTATAAATGATTGGTTGAGTTGAATTACTCTATGATGTATCCTATGCTTAGTGTATTGCATGATAGTGTATACATGGTGTTTGTATAAATGTTTGGTTGAATTACTCTATGATGTATCCTATGCTTAGTGTATTGCATGATAGTGTATACATGGTGTTTGTATAAATGTTTGGTTTCAAAAACCCAACTTTTCCCTACCCTACACCATTCGGCCAACATAGGGTTCGTGAAGGTTAAACTACCCTATGAGATATGCTTATGTTTAGTAAGATGATATGTATATGCATGTGATATTTAAATGGAATGCTTGATTGGAAAACTTAACTTTCCCTACCATGTAACTTTCGGCCATGCATGAAATATTAGGGTTGGGAAGAATTAAATTAACTCATGAAGCATGCTACCACTTCCTATGATATGAATATGATTTATGTGACCAATCTTGTCATATATAAAGTATGTTTAAGTGGTTGAAATATGATGTATGTATGAGCATGTCTTATAGCCCGTGGGGCACCCTTATGAATTGCATGTGATGTGTATGTTAATATGCTTGAAAGGATACTCCACTAAGTATGGGATCAAGAGCACCCCTTATGTTGTGTGGTGTGTCCCTATGGGATCATGAGCACCCTTGAAGAGTGGTGTGTCTCTTGAGAGTGGATTTGGAGTACTCCTTAGCATATATGTAAAAGCATGATAAGTATTTTACTTTGAAAGTTGTGTACCCGACTCGGAAGGGGGTCGTTAAACAAATCCGGGGTACATGTTAACTGAAGGTCATGGCTCCGGTAGGACGGAAGGGTCCTGCTCTAATGGGTTAGTGGCTCGCTACCCCAATTCATTAGGGAACACGCTTGATGTGGTACACAACTGGGCCCCTATATGATGTTAAAGTATTTTTAAGTAATACCTTTATGGAATTGTTTTGAAAACATTTATTATATGTGAAGGGTATGCTTAAGATACTTTATACTGCTTGCTTAGAAACTTTGATGTTTAGTATGCTATGATAAACTCATGCTTATGATTCATTATGTGTACATGTTGTATTCTTCCGTATGGATTTTGCGAGTAGGACATGATCCTTACTAAGCATTTGTGCTTACTAGTTTATGTGTTGTCTTATGCTGCAGATAAGGGTAAGGGACACTTAAACTAAAGGAAGAGGCAGGAGGGCTGAAGATGTGTGGGGTGGTGTCTCGGGAAAGAAAGATTCTTATATCTACTTTACTATGCTTATGTTGATGTTTCCTTGATAATGAATGTTAGTGATTAGGGTTGGTACTCTTGAATGTTAGTGATTACACTTGGATTACTCTTATACTCGATTATGTTGTGAGTTGAACTACTTGTGAACCTATCATGTTATAGGATAACTCTTGATTAAGATATTTCACATGATGTTCTAGACTTCCTTTAGACTCAATCTTATGAACTATTATTATGCAATGGAATGTATAACCTCACTATCATGATTTATGTGTTACTGAACTTGCTATGCACCTACCATGTTCTAATCATTAAAGCATGATATCTGATTGGCATGCACTGACTAGTATGCTTAGCACTTGTAAATATCACTTGATAGTTTTAAACAAGCATGCTCAGTACTTAGTCCTTGCATTTTTGTTTTTTTATTTATTTTATGTTAAAATTATATGATTGATTGTACGTAACCCCGCCCCGAGAGTAGATATAAGGGCGGGCGTTACACTATGTACTGATCATGGATTGGGCACTAAGTCTTGGCAAAGGGCTGGGCACCGAAGACCTGACCGGAAGTTGGGCACGAAGTCCTGGTCGAGGACTGGGCAAGAAGTCTTGGCTGAGGGTTGGGCACCAAAGACCTGGTGAGTAAAGCTGGGCAATAAGTCCTGGTGAGTGAAGCTTGGCAAAAATCCTGATGAGTGAAGTTAGGCACCGAAGTCCTGGACTTAGGGTTTGGGCACGAAGTCTTGGTCCGAGGGACTGAACAACATAGCTGAGCGATGACTAAGGACAGAAGTAGGAGATGGAATTTTCTAATTTTGAGGAGGAGATGACATTTTCTAAGATCAAGGCCATAATTAATAAAGTTCACAAAGACTCAAATAAATTAGAATTATTAGAAAAACTTAAAAAGATAAATAGAGAAGAAATAGTAAGGAATAAGATATTTTCGAAATAATGAAGATGATGAAATTAAACCCACAACTTTTGACAGACCCAAAAATCTTGAAAATTAAATCAAGATAAACATTAAAAACTTTGATTAAATTTTAATTAATTTTTAAGCCTTAAATTAATCCTTTAGTTTTAAGATCAATTAATTCTGAACTTTAATTAATCTTTAAGTTATTTATTTAAATGTTAATTAATTCGAAATTAATCCTCAACTTATTTTAATCAACTTAAATTAATCATTAATTAACTTAAATTAATCATTAATTAATTTAATCTTAAATAATTCAAATTCAAATTAATTCAAATAAATTCAATTAAATCTTAATTAAATCAAATTCAAATTAATTCAAATTAAATCTTAATTAATTCAAATTAATTCAATTCCAAATTAATTCAATTAAATCTTAATTAATTCAAATTCAAATTAATTCAATTAAATCTTAATCAATTCAAATTCAAATTAATTCAATTAAATCTTAATTAAATCAAATTCAAAATTAATTCAAATTAATTCAATTAAATATTAATTAATTCAAATTCAAATTAATTCAAAGTAATTCGATTAAATCTTAATTAATTCAAATTCAAATTAATTCTTAATTAATTTGATTAACCCTTAACTCTTAAATAACTTAAACTAAACTAAAATAAAATCTTACCCAAACCGCAACAATTAATTTAATAAAATTAAATATGTCAAAGTGGGTTGACATATTCGCGGGTTCACATGACATGTATCAAATCGGGAATTTGATACATCTTTAGAAACTAATTAAATATTTTGACTTGTTTGACTCATGCATAACTGCCATGCCATGTATTTGCTATTTCTTTTAAATATATGACATGTCATTCATATTTAAATTTTGTGCGTAAATTAGAATGGTTATAGGAAAATGAATAATTGAAACTTGATCAACCTAGTATTAGGTGGAGGTGAGATGATAGTACATTAGGGAAGCCTTTTTGGTGGAACTAGCCGAAGCTACCGATCCAAAACCTAAGCTAGTTAGACCAAAATCTCTCAAGAAGTAACTTGAAGATGAATTTTCTATAAAATGCTTTGTCAAGGAAAGGGTTGATGATCCAATAAAGCTACGACCAAAAAATGCCTTATGCCTCGCCAAGACCTGGAAGCCAGTTACTGAAAATCAAATTTACTTTACTATTGTTAGATTTGAATCTAACACAAGTTTCAATTAAATCTTAGACTTAATAATCAATTAAGAAGATTGATTCAAGCATCTGACAATACACCTATAAGGCAACCATGCTTGCTGTATTGGGACATCTAAAATGGGTGAGATGTTAGGACTAATTAATTGAAAAATATTTTTCAAAATGGTTTTTCAAAATGATTAGAATATTTTTCTAAAAATATATTTTCAAAATAGTGCTTCAACATAATAATGTTTGTATGAAATTCATGCTTGTCTGATTGATTATATGTTATATGTTTTCAAAATTATATCCTTTTAAAAAAATTGTTTAACTCACACAATTAGACACAAGCCTCTTAGGACAACACTAAAGTTCCTTAAGGCACTTAGATAGAGTCAAACGCTGTCGGGTACAGGGGAGTGGTTTTTTTAATTTGTCCTTGAAAAACCACTGTCTTTTAAATGATTTTCGAAAACTGTGCTTTAAATACTATTACTTACATTTTTCGAAAACTATGTCTGATAAATTACCTTCATTTCAAAATATGCTTCGAAATTTCAAAATACATTCTAAAATTGTGCTATGTCTTGTTTGATTTTGATAAACCCTAAAGACATAGAGGAAGGTCCACTTCATGATCTACAAGGACTCCTAGGATGTGTCAGATTTAGGGGGAGTCTGAGTCAAACTTCTGAAAAGTTTTTTTTAATTATTTGTTTTGAAATTATTAAATAATTCCTTTGATCTGAACTAAACCCTAAAGACTTAGAGGAAGAGTACTTGTGGTCAACAAGCTTCCTAGGACTAGGTCAAGTTTAGGGGGAGGTCAAATTAAGAGAATTATTAATTATTTCAAGGTGATATGTTTTCATGCACGGTATTTTCAAATCATTCTGAAAACATAAGTAATTTCCTTTCAAATACTATCATTTTAATAATTTTTCTCTAAAAATATTATTTTCAAAAATTTATCTTATTTTAATCAATGTGAAATAATATTTTTCTTGAGTTTGGAAAATTTTCCAGGACACTTAGGAAAATGTTCTTGTAGCTAACAAGGTTTCCTAGGATTGTGTCAGACTGGAAAAGAAACCAAATCAAGTAAAATATTATGTTTTAAAAATAATATTTTTCAAAAAGTACTTATACTTCTCAAAAATTCATAATATTTTTCAAAGTACTTATATTTTTTCAAATTCATAATATTTTTCAAAAGCACTTATACTTTTCAAAGCTTAAATTTTGTTCAAAAGTACTTGCATTCTTGAAAAATCTTTTCTAAAATTTTTCTAAGGAAAATTTTTTCAAATCAAACATTTTCTTACAAGTACAAAATATTTTTCAGAATTGCACAATACTCTTTATTCTGGAAATTTAAGTACTTAGTAATACTATACTTTCAAAAATTTATACTAAGTGTTTGTCAAAAGAACAAAATATTTTTAGTGTTGGTGCAAGAGTTTTTTTATTTTTTTTGATGTATGACAAAGAGGGAGAGATGCGTCTGAAGTTATAAATAATTTTTTTTTCTCTCTTACCAAAGGATCAAAATAATCAAAATGTTTTTCACGAAGGGGGAGAGTGAGTGGAAGTTAGAAGTTTTCCCCAAACGATCAAAAATTGAGTTTTCAAAACTTTTTTCTTCTTTTATCCCAAGGAGTATAATTTAGTCCCTTCAACCAATCTAACTTAAGATATTGTGAAACATAAAAAAGGGGGAGATTGTTGGTGCAAGTTGCATCAGTGATGTCCTCCTCTAAATGTTTTAATGTTTGACAATATACTTAAGTTAGTGATACATTGAACAAAAGAAGGGGAGTTAAGAGAGGAGTAACAAAATGGACCCAAGTCCTAGTAAATCTAGGCAATAAGTCCTGGTTCGAAGAATTGGACACTATGTCCTGATCATGGATTGGGCACTAAGTCTTGGCAAAGGGCTGGGCACCAAAGACATGACCGGAAGTTGGGCACGAAGTCCTGGTCGAGGACTGGGGCAAGAAGTCCTGGCCGAGGGTTGGGCACCGAAGACCTGGTGAGTAAAGATGGGCAATAAGTCCTGGTGAGTGAAGCTGGGCAAAAGTCCTGATGAGTGAAGTTAGGCACCGAAGTGCTGGACTTAGGGTTTGGCATGAAGTCTTGGTCCGAGGGACTGAGCAACTTAGCTGAGCGATGACTAAGGACAGAAGTAGAGATGGGTTGGGGTTCGGACGTCTCGAGATCCGAGAGTATCGGAGGCTAAGCAAAAGCCCACCCGAAGGACTAGGTGGCAACCGTCTCCTGAATGGAGTAGGTGAAAGGCGCGTTCTCAGGGGTGAGAACTTGCGTCGGTTCGACCTAGGGTTTCGTGGAAATCCAAAGTCAGAACCAAGTCCTTAAGGATAATATTGTGTGTATATTTGCTTTGTATTTGTGTAGTTGCATGTACCAAGAACTGGAGACAAAGCAAGCAAAGGGCTGGAAACCAGCCAAGCCAGGCGCCCCCATCAATAGGGGCGCCCAGATCAAAGAACAAAAACCAGTTTTGTGCTGGAAGATTTGAAGCCAGGCGCCCAACATGATCCAGGCGGCCAGGTCAAAGAGGAAATGACAGTTTCGTGAAGAAAGCAGAATAGGCTTCCATTCAGGCGCCCGGGATGATACAGGCGCCCAAGTTAAAAGCTGTATTTGCTGTTTCGAGTTCGAAATAGAGATAATCATTCATTCAGACGCCTGGGAGGTCCAGGGCACCCTGGTCAAAGGTTTTATCAGCTACGGTAAGTTCGGCGCGGGGATAAAGTTTGACCTAGTCTATAGGGGCGGCCCCATCATCACAGGCGCTTGTATGAAGCCTATAAAAGGGGCTTCGACCCCTCAGCTTCAAACACAACTTCTAAGAGCGATTCTGAGCTTTCTGACTAACGAAAAAGTGCTAAAGATGAGGTTCTACGACCGGGAGGCTCCAGAAGGAAGTGCGCGACACTTCGGAGGTCTAGATCGGCCGAGGCCTCGACCTTAATTGTTTGGTTTGCTTTTTATTATTCTGCACTTAATTTCATATCTTTTTCATTGTAACTTCTGCACTTTAAGACGGGTTTTCTTCGCCTCCGAAAATCTAAAAAGGAGACCAATAGTGGACTCACGCCGAGTACATACGCCTTGGACGTACTGACCCTGGGAGGTCGGTGTTAGTGATATGAGAGAAGTGTCCTAAGGCAATCGCCTTATGATTGTAAACATTTATTTTAATAAATGAAAATTCACTATTTGAGTATACATATTTGTGTATTTGATTGGGATCTTAAACTCATCTACTGAATGTCCGCAATACAATTCACAGCATAAGAGAATTTGTGATGAGATCACAACTAGTGATTATCTCTACATGTGCAATTGTGAAGTATTGAAAATATCCTTAATCGATGAATTGATAAAAATGGACATTATCAATTCTGTTGAGACTAGCATGGGTTATTCTCTAATCAGCTGATTCTCACTGGCTGGTGACATTGGGATGTCCGGAGATAAACATGGATGCTAGTTAAGGGAACTAGTTCATTGGAGTGACTGGCTGTAAAACTTCATATGGTAATCTATATAGATATGTCAGTGAAGTTCTTACTGCAGCTTAAGTGCGATGTTCCTTTGACTTGCGGTGTTCAAGTCATCTTGATCATGGAGACTTATACTTTAACATCTTAAGCAAGCATCTCCAAGGAGGTGTGGACCCAGGATGATTGGGTATAAGCTGAAGTGCCCGAAGATGTTTGAACAGCCTACAAAGGATTCACCACTCCTTGCGAGGAGATGTATACCCAGGCCTATCGTCGGATTGTTACTCAAAGCCTCTGGCCAGAGCATGTCATGTTTAGAGTATGAGTCTCTTAAATACATGAGAGTAATTAGAAATCCAAAGGACGAGAAAGACACTACTTGGGCTAGGTGTGACGTAGTCAGCCTAGTGGGGACTGACACACACAGACCATGTCCTGAACCATGTGGGTATAAGATGGTGAAGGGAATGAGGCACGATTCATTAGAGCTGCTGAAGGGTTTCAGAATCACTTCTGAGGTCAACCGTTGATCTTTCGATTAATTGGGGGTCATGATGTACTACTAGGTGCCACTCATGATCGTTCTACAATTGGTTGATTATAGACGACCAACATAAATCGAAAGCCTATTTAGTCACACGCACTACGAGTAATCTGAGGGATTTAAAACGAGTTGAAAATTGGATTTTCCGATCAAGAGAAATAAGTCGAATCTGAGTTAATCATGTTGGGAACGAGATGGCTATAGAGGGGGGGGGGGGTGAATATAGACAACCACTTTCTCCTTCAAGACTTATCACGATTTCTGCAACTCAAATATCAGTAGCACAGCGGAAAGAGTAGAAAACAGAGTGTGCAGAAAAAAACAAAACGAAAGCAAAACAAACACGACTAGCAAGATCGCTAACAAGGAGGGTTTACAAGGTTCGGGGATAACTTGCCCCTACTCCTTGGCGTGTCCTTGAGGTGGGCGATCCCTTGATCGTCGGCAGATCAAGCCCCGGTTAACACCGGATATGAAGCAACCTCCTTCTCGATGGAGAAATCTCCCCACAGTGTGTTTCAAACAATGATATAGAATGAGCACAATGAAACAACAACAAGAAGGATCCTACTCAAACACTTAGCAAGGACAAAACACAGCAAGCTTCCCTGAGCTCCACCCAGTGGCGATCTCACGCAGACCCCTGCTCCGTGTCTTCCCACTGTCGGACTCCAAGCCTCTTGTTTTCTCCTTCAAGCGCTCAAGTATGATGATTGCTCCTCAATAGCTGGCTTAGAATGGTTGAAGAACTCAAGAACAGCAAGCTTGTAACACAGGAACTCAAGAGCACGAAAAACTCAAGAACTGATTTCAAACTCTCCTTCTCGCGTTCCTTTTTGTTTCTCCGCCAAGCGACAAGTGACAACATCTCTGTAGCTCCCAGCTACTCATCTGCCAACGCCAGCCTCTACTGAGCTATCTCTGGACTCACTGAGCTCCCCTCAGTCAAGCTCCAGTCTGCAGCTCGCCGTAGCAACCTGAGATGAGAAAGAGACAAACCTGCTCCAAGGAAAGCACTCTTTGACTTCTCCTTGAGTGTTTGAATCCTCCCCTGTCACCTGAAACTCAATCAGAGCATTAGAGCAGCAAATCAAGCAGCATATCAAATATCAAAAACATACATCAGCAAATCAGATACGATCAGACGCTCTGACCACGTCTGATAGTGAAATTTGAATTAAAGTAATCGGTCACCGGACCGATCCAGGGTGTGTGGATCGGTCACCAGATCGATCCACTGCTTCGCTGGGATTCCCAGCTCTCGCAGCTATACACGCCTGATCGGTCACCAGACCGATCAGGGTGAAGCCTGATCGGTCACCAGACCGATCAGAATGGATCCTGATCGGTCACCCAGATCGATCAGGGCAGATGAACAGTTACTTTTTAATCAAATCCAAGATCCCTGATCGGTCACCGGACCGATCCAAGACTTTGATTAGTAAGGGAACTCACTCACCATTTGCTCAGACCGATCAGGAGCAAGACAGCAAGGAGGCAGCCTGCTCCCTGATCGGTCACCGGTCCGATCAGGAGCCACACAGTAGATTCCCAATCTCACTGTGCGCTCCCTGATCGGTCACCAGTCCGATCAGACATAGCTGGATCGGTCACCAGACCGATCCACTAAGGAGCAACGTGCCAATGTCCCTGATCGGTCACCAGACCGATCCAACGACTCAACCCTAGCCCTCCAAGCTAGGAATTCATCCACCTTAGCCCTCCAAGCTAAGGATTTTTCCATCTAACTCTCCAAGTTGGGAATTTGCACCTAACCCTCCAAGTTAGGACTTTTCACCTAGCCCTCCAAGCTAGAACTTTTCACCTAGCCCTCCAAGCTAGGACTTTTCGCCCAACTCTTCCGAGTTAGAACATCATCCAACCTAGCCCTCCAAGCTAGGCACCTGACCCTCCAAGCCAGGACTTTTTCACCTAATTTTCCAGGATGGGAATTTGCACCTAACCCTCCAAGTTAGGACTTTTCACCTAGCCCTCCAAGCTAGGACTTTTCATCCAACCCTTCCGAATTAGGACTTTTCCAACACCTAGCCCTCCAAGCTAGGATTTTCCACACCTAACCTCCCAGGTTAGGATTTTCCATATCATGCCTAATCCTCGATCAGGACTTAATCATAACCATCATAATCATCACACCTAACCTCCCAGGTTAGGATTTTCCATATCATGCCTAATCCTCGATCAGGACTTAATCATAATTATCATAATCATCCTCCTAAACTAAAATCGTTGTCAACACCAAAACAACAATCAGGGCCAGACTGCATCAACAATCTCCCCCTTTTTGTTGTTTGACAACCCGATTTTAAGTTTAGGGATTCTCAATCAATATTCCAACTTTAGAATCATAGGGGAATCTAGATCCTCCCCCTACAACATGATCATGCTAAACTTAACCAATCCACACTCTCCCCCTTTGTCGAACACCGAAAAGGGACAAGAGGGACTGTCAAGATTAAGATGAACTCCCCCTCAATCCTAGAGGTATCCCAACTCATCAAAAATGTGATAGTTTGTGGAATGATCATACGAACACATGTGAAAAATTATAGCAAGAAATAGCAATCACATGCATCATATGAGTATGAAATATAGACTCCCAAAGCATGCCATAATATTCATAAGTATCAAATAGACATGGCAATGTAAGCATGAATATGACAATCGAACAATCATGCAGATAACAGGTGCATAATCAACATGGCATCAACAATAGTAGATAAGCATGGCAGGTAAAAATATATAGGTCAAGACATGAAAACATCCGAACAAGTAGCAAAATATGTGTGACTCAAGGTCACACCAACAAAGTCAGAGGGCATACAACCCAAAAGTATCATAGTCAAATACACAGATCATGATAAAACAGCAGATATCCGAGCTCAAGTGTCAGTAGGAGGGTCGTCATCGCGCATAAGGTCGTCCATCGTGGCATCATCAGCAGCCCCTGATCGTGGTGCAGCACTGAGGGACGATGTCCCTTCTGGAAAAGTGTGTCGACGCCACTCCTCATACCACGTGCACTGAAGGGTGTAAGACTCCGTGACTACAGACTCAACCGTGGTCAGTCGACGATCAAAGAGACGGAAGTCCGACCGAACCTCGTCGTGCCAGGTCTCCCTCAACTGTAAGTCCTCCTGCAGAGTCCTGTCGAGCTCTCAAATCTGCCATCGGAGATCTGGATCCGGCTCGTCATAGTCATCGTCATCAGCAGTAGCGGCTGGCGCCTGACCCTGTGGACCTCCCCGTGGTAACTCCCCAAGAACCCTACCATCTTTCCAGATCAACATCCGATCGGGCCCCCGAACAATGATGCCAGACTTGGCGAAAGCACGCCGGCCAAGTCTGCAATCCTGTCGTATCATAGGCATCGTCCGACCCTTGGTAACATCAACACCTACTGACATGAGCCAGTCGGTGATGACGTGACCAAAAGGCATGTAGACAGTGCGGCGGCTGGACTCCTCTCGATAAGACAAATGGACTAGAAGATGCTCTCCATAATATCGAAATCCGAA
>JAGFNQ010010618.1:229419-246715 GCA_024364735.1 Boesenbergia rotunda
TTTAAAATTATTTTATTTTAATTAAAATTACTATATATAAATATTATTATATAAGAAACACAAAATAAAACATTTTTTTATTGGAATAGAAATGCCCCTTTTTAATTTATTATTAAAATAGCTGTCCATTCCGTGTCTATATATTTACTTTTTTCCTAATTATTTTTATTTTTTTAATGTTATTATAACAGTTATAAGATTATAATTGCTATACAATTAGTGGTTAAGATTTAATAACTACTGCATAATTATGACAGTATGTTTCATTATGCTACAACTATATAGTTATATCACTTATGATCCTTAACTGTTATAACATAATGTAACTAATATTGATTAGAAATAAATAATCTATGTTGTAACTATGATTTATAATTGCTATAATATGGTGTTGACTAGCTTAGGACTTGACAAAAATGATAAACACATGATATTTTATTAAATCGGACAAGATTGATCATAGTATTTCACCGCCTACAAAGGCCTATCATGCACTTGCACTACCATATGACAGGGGATTATTACAGGGGTTGTTAATGTTACAATTCTATATTTTTATAATATTATGTTAACTAGTATCTATTGATTAGAGATAAAATATCCATATCACAAGAACTATGAATTATAATTGTTTCAATACCATATTGATCATAATCGAAGTGTTGTTATTAGAAGCTATAAATAACTAACATTTTTGGATTCACTAACTATTAAAAAAAATTTAATCCCAAATTTTAAATCTTAGAGCGTTCTCTAACGATCTGATTACGTATCATGAAAAATTTTCTGTATAATAATAATGATTTTCATATGCATTTCTTTGATATACTTCTATAGAAAAATTATCCTGAATTATAAAAAAAATATTCCTGACAGATTTACTTAAATTATAATAATAATTTAGTTCATCTTCCTCGAGATTACCGTGGGAAAGGTTACTTTGTGGCCCCGCAGCAGACACACACCTCTGTCTCGCTTCGTTGAACGAGTCCACGGACCCGATCGACGAGCTAAAAGCTAGACCCGTCTTCCTCCTCTGCTTCTCTCTCTCTCTCGCGCCTTCTCTGGTTCCACGGGTGGATAGAGAGCAGACTGCTGTCGTTCCAGATTTGCTGTACGTGCTCTGCTTTCTGTTTGCTGTTGAAGGCGGTGTGGATGCGCTGCAATGGGGAAGAAGGGGAGCGGCTCGTGGCTGACGGCGGTCAAGCGCGCGTTTAGATCACCGTCCAAGGAGGAGAAGAAGGCCTCGAGGCAAAGAGATGAGGCGCCGGAGCAAGAGGAGGAAGAAAAGGTTTGTGCCTGTTTTTTTCTTTAACTTCTCTTCTAACAAAATGCCGCCTTTTCTGGGTTTTGACTTCGCGTTTCCGTTAGCACAAGCGGGAGAAGCGGAGATGGTTGTTCCGGAAGCCGTCGTCGTCGACGACGAGGACGGTGCACGAACAGCAGTCAGCGAGGGCGGCGGTCCCGGCGGTGGTGACGGCGGAGCAGAGGCACGCCATTGCTTTGGCTGTGGCCTCGGTAGCGACGGCGGAGGTGGCCGTGGCGACCGCGCAGGCAGCGGCGGAGGTGGCGCGTCTCACTCGGCCGTCGGCAGACAGCTTCGTCAAGGAGCGCTACACCGCCGCCGTCTTCATCCAAACAGCTTTTCGAGGTTACCTGGTACGTACACGTCATCTTCTTTCGGGCATTAAAGCGAACACCTGGTGCGCCTGCATCTGAAATGGGTTTTGGATTTGAAATTCTCCGGCGAAGGCGAGGAGGGCGCTCCGGGCGTTGAAGGGGCTGGTGAAGCTGCAGGCGTTAGTGAGGGGGCACAATGTCCGGAAGCAGGCGAACATTACCCTGCGATGCATGCAAGCCCTGGTTAGGGTTCAAGCCAGGGTCCGAGACCAGCGAATGCGGCTCGCACATGAGTCGGCGGCGGCGGCGACGGCGACGGCGGCGGCGGCCTCCGATGTCTCCCGCAGCAGCAACAAATCCTCCATCAGCTGCGACACCTCTCTGTGGGGCTCCAAATACCTTCAAGACCTCGCCGAGAGGCGATCCATGGTTAAAACCTAGATCCAACTCTCGTTGCTCCGAATCGCATTCCTTGCTTTGCCCTAATTCTTAGCATCGCAGTCGAGGGAAGGGAGCAGCTTCGCTGACGATTGGGACGACCGGCCGAGAACCGTCGAGGAGATCCAGGCCATGTTGCAACTCCGGAAGGAGGTGGCGCTGAAACGAGAGCGGGCGCTCTCGTACGCCTTCTCTCATCAAGTAAGCAGATCTGGGATCTGATTTCTTCGTCTCTGTTCTTATTCATGTACTATGATACATATCAATAATCAAATGTCTCTTGAAAAAGCTTTGGAGATCGGATCGTAACGCCGGCTGGGCGGAGGACGGCGAGGCGGCGTCGGTGGGGGAGCAGCGGGAGGCGATGCGTTGGAAGGACCGGTGGATCGCGTCAAGGGCCTCTTTTGATAACAGAGTCAGTAGCAGGGCGGCGAGAACCTCCACCGACAACCGGGATCCTATCAAGACGCTGGAGATCGACACAGCTCGCCCTTTTGCTTATTGCGCCGCCCCGGTTAACAACCACCGCAAGTCTCCGTCGGTGCCGCAGCATCCTCGCTCGCCTCTCCACCGCGCGCACCACCACTCGCCTGTTACGCCCTCGCCGTCCAAGGCGCGGCCTATGCAAGTTCGCTCCGCCAGCCCTCGCTGCGCCCGGGAGGAACGGAGCTACTACGGTACGGTAGAGACGCCCAGCTATTACCAGCACCAGCAACACCAGGCGGCGGCTTTGCCGAACTACATGGCTGCGACGGAGTCGGCGAAGGCGCGGGTGAGGTCACAGAGCGCGCCTCGGCAGCGGCACGCGGCGCCGGAGAGGGACCGTGGAGGGGCCGGAACCGCCGCCAAGAAGCGGCTTTCATTCCCGGCGGCGGACCCGTACTCACAGAGCCTGCGGAGCCCGAGCTTCAAGAGCGCGGCGGGGCGGTTTGCCGGCGACTACCGCTCCAACGTGTCGTCCTCCTGCAACGACAGCGTCGGCGGCCGTGAAGTGTCCCCATCCTCCACTACCGACCTCCAGCGATGGCTCCGGTGAGCCTCCGGCGGCTGCGATTTCGCCAATGTTTGCTTCCAAATTGCTGCTCTTTTTTTCTCCTTCTAATCTCCCAGATGCTGTAGTTGCGATCTCTAATCGGAGGGCGTCGAGCGCTCCTCCAATCGGCAATTCGCCGTTGGTGGGAAATCATGGGAATGTGCGTTCCATCTCCGGACCTGAACATACGAGAATAATAAAAAATAGGAAGTGAGAGATGTGGGCGACCATTGGGAGAAGAACTCCAACTTTGAATTTTATTAATTTTTGAACTGCTGATCTTGATCCTGATCATTTTCATTTATTTTGACTGAATTTGTTCGACTTGAAGTATCGAGCAAAAAGCTCACCATCAATCTTTTATTTATTGTGAGCTGCGGCGTATTTTTTTTTTAAAATTTATATCCTGAACTTATATCGATTAATCCGTAAACAATTTGATTTTATAAGAAATTTTCATCGATTATAAGTAAATCAGAAATTTTCATCGATTATAAGTAAATCAGAAATTATTCAGCAAGGGACCCATCTATTAATATTTTTAAATTAATCATTTATTAAAAAAATTATTCCTTAATTTATCAAATTTAGGTCTCAATACTTAGATGTTCTTGCGAGATCTTCGACGAATGAGTCACCGGTAAGCTATTTGGAATGTTAATGGAGTCGCTATGATCAGGAGGAAGGTGGGGCTGAATTCCCCTTTAAGTTGATTACGTCGTAGAGTCTCCAAAGAAAATATGAGCTATCCTCATTGGCAGAAAATCTAAGAGGAAGGTGCGGCAATCGGAGATGCCTTTGTTCAAGAGAGCGAATGCGTTTTATAACATGAAAGAGTAAGATGTCATATATGCGGCTGTCAGAGGGATGAGGTGCTTATATTTGGGTCTGGGAAAGGGAAAGAGTCAAAGTGGGGGTTGTTAATAATATGCTTCAGAATAAATGAGTTAATGGGTTGATGATGTGATAAATAATGGATAAAAATAGAATTTAATAAATTGGCAGATAATGGATAGATAAGGTGGAATTATGGATAGAGATAAAGATTAGTGGTAAAATAAAAATATCTAGATTCAATGTATACAGAGCTAGTGCTTATTTATATAACCTTTTAGCGAATGAATTCAAGTTAAATTGTTTAGTTTTCTTCTTCTCTTCTCTTCCATAAGTGTGCAACTCCTCTTCCATATTATTTCTTCCAACAGAGTGGTATCAGAGAACAACTGGGTTTGACGTGTCCTAGTTTGCTTGCAATGGCAATCAACGGAGTTTCTCAATCCCTAATCCCCATTTTCAAAGGAAAGTGCTACACATTTTGGAGTGTTAAAATGAAGACTCTATTTAGATCTCAAGATCTTTGGGATTTAGTAGAGAAAGACTTTGACGATTAGGATGTTGATGAAAGTCGATTAAAGAAAAATAGAAAGAAATATTCAAAGACATTGTTCATCCTTTAGCAAGTAGTACATGAGATGATTTTCTCAAGAATTGCAGCTGTCTCATTTTGCCAAGAAGCATGAGAAATACTGCAGAAAGAATTCTAAGGCTTCTCCAGAATAATAGCAGTGAAACTCCAGACCCTCAAAAGTGAGTTCGAGGCCTTATGAAGGGTAATAAAACTTTACAAGACTTTTTATCTAGAGTAATTTCGATTGTCAGTTAAATGAGATCTTATAGAGAAAAGATCACTTATGCAATTATTATTTTGAAAGTTTTGCAAAATTTGACTCCTAAATATGATACATCGTAACTGCGATCGAGGAGTCTAAAGTTCTTTCAATTTTCTCTTTTGATGAACTAATGAGTTCTTTGCAAGCTCATGAGGTAAGGCGAAATAGATCCGTTGAGTTGAATGAAGAAAAGACATTTCAAGTTTCTCAAGTGAAGGGGGAGATAGAAAAAAAAAAAAGACTTTGCTGGCAGAGGTCATGGAAGAGGAGATTTTCCTGGTAGAGGACATGACAGAGAAAGAAGTAATTTTAATGAACAAGAGAAACAATTTAAAGGGGATTAAAAATTGAATAAAAATTCCATTCAGTGTTATGGTTTCGGAAAATTTAGGCATATGAAAGTAAATTCTAGAAATAGTTTAAAAGCAAATTATGTGAAAGAAGAAAATGAGGAAAGTAAGTTATATATGGTTTATTCTCATTCTAACGAAGTTCAAAACGTTATTTGATTTTTGGATAATGGATGTTCAAATCATATGACTGACAATAAGTCATTATTTAAATAGCTTGATGAGTCATAGAAAATGCTAGTAAGACTCGGAGATAATAATCAAATACAAGTCAAAGGCAAAGACATTATTGCCGTAGAGACTAGCGACGGTAAAGTTAAATTACTTTACAATATCTATTTTGTTCCTAGTTCAACACATAGTTTGTTAAGTGTTGGACAATTAATAACGAGTAATTATGCAATTTTATTTGATAATGGAGTTTGTACTATTTCTGACAAAGATTTTGAACATTCTATTGATAAAGTGCAAATGACAGAAAATAATATGTTTTCGCTGAAGATCTATAATGTGGGAAACCAAGCTTTTATTGATAGTGAAGATGTGACACTTGAGATATGTGCATCTCAACATCAAAGGAATGCAACTTTTAAATCAAAAAGGTATGATTCTTGGATTACCCCAAATTAGTTATCTTGGTTTATGTGAATGATGTGTACTTGGAAAACAAACAAGGAAGTCTTTTCCAAGTGGACAATCATGGAGAGTATTAGAATGTCTTGAGCTAATTCACGCTAATTTATGTGGTCCTATGAGAACTACATCGTTTGGGAGTAGTAAATAATTTTTAATGTTTATTGATGATTTTAGTCAAATGAATTGAGTATATTTTCTAGCAGACAAGTCAGAGATTTTTTTAAAATTTCAGAAAATTCAAGGCAAATGTGAAAAATCAAAATGATACCTTAATAAAGGTTGTTCGTACAGATTGAGGAGGTGAGTTCTTATCTAAAGAATTTAATAAATTTTATGATGAACATGATATCCACAAGAAATTGACTGCTCATTATACACCGAAGCAAAATGATACAGTCGAACAAAAAAATCTAACGGTTGTAGAAATGACTAACAGTTTGCTGAATATCAAAGGGCTTCAAATATTTTTTGGGCTAAAGTAGTGATGACATCCTGTCAACGAGCGAAGATCGATTTTCCTTCGGATGACTCGATCTAACCAAGCCGACTCGGTCTGCTGTAGCTTTGGAGGTCGGACCGAAGTTGGGCTCTCAATATGGTGGAGTGGTTGCAAAATGGCAGCGATCCCCCCTTTGAAGCCTCAAGGGGGGTTTATATAGGGGAGAGGCAACCCTCTGCTGTGTCAGGGTTGGCAAATCTCATTAAGGGATGGTCAGTTGACAGAGGGTGATATTGACGGCTGCATTTAATGCCGTGAAACTGCCATAGCCGCCTGACCCTCATAAACGCCTGACACATTGCCTAATATATCTCTTCTGTTCCCCTTTAATTATTGGCGGCTTTGCCAGGCAATGTTTATGTCAGAGGGGATTATCTCTTGAATATCTGATAAGAAAAGCTCATGCGATAGGAGAGACTCGCAATTGTTCTGTCGTCTCCGCATGATCATGAATACCTGACCTCGGGCGGCCGACCTCAATGGTCCTGACCTAGGACGACCGACCTTGATGGTCTTGCCTTCGGACGTCCGACTTTGAAGGTCCCAACCTCGGACGACTGACCTCGATGGTTCCGACCTCGGACGACTAACCTCGCTGGTCCCGACCTCGGATGATCGACCCCGAGGGCCCCGACCCTAGGGTGACCTTTGATCGGACCTATTAACTACCGGTTCAGATCAGCAATCGGACCCGACTGAGCCCCCGATCCTTCTAAAAATCATACGCCCGGATCACAAGCCTCCCTCTCAAGTCTATTCGAAGGAGGAGCGAGATCCGACTGACTAGGCTCCCTGCTCGGTCGGCTTGCTTCTTTTTTTTGTCTTCTCGCGCGTCACCTCGTACGGTTGATCCTTCCTTTTAATGCCGTATCCCCCATCAAATCCTCATTAATATGAGGACGCGTGTCGCTTCCCGACTGGACGCCTCGGGCAAAGAAACGTCACCGGCGTGGCCTGGGCGTCGTGCGAGTAAAGCTTCGAGGTATGGGAAATGACAGGGATCGGACGGTGAGGAGTCTACCCCGCCATTTTCTTTTTCTCCATCGGACGGTCCTCCTGGTTTCACCCGGGGTATAAATAGGTTTGTCCTCTCATTTTGCCTCTTTTTATCCTGACCTTCGCTTTTCATCCAATTCTTGTCTGACCTCCGCCGCCTGATCTCCTTGATTCCGACGAACGGTGTCTCCGGCGAACCTCATTTTTAGGTACTCTCTCTCTTTGCTGAACTCCTGCCGTGCCTTTTCCGATTTCGTTTTGATGGCCTCATCGTCTGCACCTCCGTCTGCGCCTCCCGAGCCATGGTACTTGACTACCCGATATTCCCTTACCCTAGGTCAGATAGAAACTCTACGCATAGATTACTTAATCCCAGAAGACCACTCGATAACTCAGCCCGACCGTCGAGGTCGGGCACACCAGCCCCCCTTAAGTCATTTCACCGTCTTTTCCGACCAGCTGTCAGCCGGTTTGCGCTTTCCCCTACATCCTTTCTTTCGCGAGATCTGCCGTTATTTCCAGGTCTCTTTGTCTCAATTAGCCCCAAACTCGATCCGAATCTTGTGCGGCGCCGTGATCATCTTCACTGCCCACAAAATCCCCCTAGAACCCCGAGTATTTCATTTTTTCTATTATCTTAAGAAACAAGAGCCCGGGAATTTCTACTTCCAGGCTCGTATTAACTCTGCCTTCCTGGAGAAGGTGCCTTCCTCCAATAAAGGTTGGAAATCTCACTTCTTCTATATCCAATCAATCCCCCGACCGAACTGGCCTACCGCGTGGGTAGAAAACATGCCTGATCACCCACAGCTGCCCAAGAACCTTCATTCAGAACCGGGCTACCGTTCTGCAGTTTCTAAGCTCGGGGGAGCCCGATACCACGCGGGCAAGCTATTGATCGAGGGGATGCTGTATCTGTTCCGGCTGAGCCAAGTCCCGGCAGAGCTACCCGGCACCCTCGGTACGTTTCTACCTGCTTGGTGAGCTTGTTAGTGCTAACTAAAACTTTTTCTTTTGTGCAGCCGAAGTTATGTTCAGCGCTAGGATTGACGCGGTATTGGATCGGGAGGATGAAGCCATGGAGGCTTTGGCTGCCCAGCTAGCAGCCGCTCGGGCGGTACCACCAGTAAGCGTCGCATCAGATCCCGAGCTGCCGACAATCGCAGCAAGCGACCCCGGAGAGAGTCTCCCGACCGAGGAGGCGGGAGTGACAACCCAACCGACTGGCGAGGGGACCTCTTCCCCGGCTGAGGCAGAAGAAGAAGAAGTAGACCCGGCTGCTTCTTCTAGCTTAGTCCGAAAACGCCGCCGGGTGGCTCTCAATGTGGACTGATAAGTGTCATTTTGTTGATCATTTCATATGCTTAAATCCGTATTTGACCCATATTTTACTTGTGTAATTGTGGATTTATCCTAGGTTTTAGGATTTCTACTCTTTTTGGACTTAATTGCAAATTTTGATATTTTCGAGTTGTTTTGTCACTAAATTTTTGATCTACTCTTGTAGGCTTGAAGGGATCATGGACCTAGGTCAGGTTGGGTCAAATGTTGAGTCAAAAGTGGACTAGATCAAGTGATCAAGCATCGACTCATTTGGACCGTCCGATGCAAGAACGGTTAGATCTAGACCATCTGAGAACTTCTGATCAATCCGAGCTGGGGTTAAGGCTAATCGAGCGATCAGATCAAGATCTGAGAGTTTCAGCTAAATCGGAGATCATCTAGCCGTTGGATCATGATCAGATGTGATCTAGACCATCCATACAAAGATCAAGGTGATCTGAACCATCCGTTGGAGATCTGGCAGATCCGAGCTACCACGAGGATGATCCTGACCTCTGATCAAGATCTGGAAATTTTGAATCAAATCGGACAAGGATCCACCGTTGGATGAAGCGGAATCAATCTCAGCCGTCCACTGTTTAACTACTTAATCGAAATCAGATCTGATTTTTGCTCTGTCGCGACCTCACCGAGCTTCAGCAATCTCCTTCTCGTTTCCTCATTTTTGCATCGTTTTCCTTCAAATTTTCTCCATCAGAGGCGTGACCAACTCGATCACAATCCTGAAGCAAGATCTGGATCTTTGGAAGAGTGTTTCAGTGGCGATTTAGCTTGGAATTGTGTCGGATGCAGAGCTGTGCGAGGGTTTCGGCAGAGCTGCAATTTGAGCTCTTGGATCTCAATCACGTCAATTTCTTCCCATCTGAATCATCTGTAGGGGTTCTAGGATGAGTTTAGATGACTTCCAAATCATCACCGCATCTTTCCATATCAAGATCTAAGAGGTTGAATCGGAATTTTCCAGCTGTGTTCAGTTTTGGGCAGATCTGACATTGGAGTTCAATTCCCAGAGATTTGCCAGTTTAAGGGGTTCTTGACTTGTCCTTGCGTGACAAACAAGGTGGTCTTGAGATTAGGATTGGTCGAGGCTTAGTTTAATTGCATTTCTTCTTGTTTGTAGCTGTAATTTCAATTACTGCTCTGAATTCTGTTTCTGTTTCGATTTAGCTGCTGTAATTTCCATTTCTGAATTGCTTCTACTTTAGTTTGGTTTTAATTCTGCAAGTAAACTAGCTAGTGATGTGGTTCAGTGGTAAGTTGTATTCAATTCTAGTGTATTTCTTGTTTGTTACTAGTCAGCTGAGTTCTTAGCGTGCCAATTCTATTTCTGCAGATTAGAATTTGTCTCAGTTCTTAAGCTTTAGTCGATTCAAGTTCTAGATTTCTTTCTGAATTTACATTGTAGTAGTTTATTTCCATAGCAATTAAGATCAAGATTTGCATTCGGTTTCAGTTAATGCTTATCAGTTTTAATTTCTGCTATCAGTTTTAATTTCTGCCAATCAGTTGCTTTAATTTCGATTCCTATGTTGAATTGTTTGAGTCATATGAGCTGAGATTTGCATCTGTTAAACATCAGTTCGATTAAATCAATTCTGCTCTATTGTATTGAATTAGTTGTTTGTCTTCATTTCTTCATTTCCCTTGTTAGAATCTGAATTCCTGAGTACATTACTGAATTCCCTAAACTGTGTACTGAATTCCTGCATTTTTTTATTTCTGCATGGAGTTTATTGAATTGATCAAACTCTTGATCTGAAATTCTTCATTCATTCTTGTAAGGGTTCTTATCTGTTAACTTGCTTTTAAATCCTTCTTGATCAGATTCATTTCAGCTGTCAATTTCCAATTTTGGCACACAAGTTCCTTATTTGCTTTGTATCAAGTTTGCTTCCATTTTGCACATTGTATCAAAAGAGATTTAGGCACCGATTGATATCCAGTTAGATGTTGTTTTTAATTGTGCTTTGTTGCTATTAGTAGGTTGGCATTCGGATTGTTATCGAATTTTATCATCCATGTGTGCATTTGTTATTCTTAAAATTCGTGGTTAAGAATTGTTTCAAGTTAGGTTGTTTCCAAGAATTTCCATTTCTGTTTCCATTCTTAAGCTGCACATTGAGTTGCATTTGAAGTAAAGTTTGCTCTTTCGAATTCAATCAAATCGTATAGCTTCATTAAGTCTCCATTAGTTAAGTCCTAAATTGCTATTACCTTGTCTAGTTCATTTAGTTAATGTTGATTTTCCTTTTCATTGCATTTTCATTGCATTGTCATTTTATTTGCAAACAAATCCCATATTTTATTTGAAACCCCAAAAACATCGACAACACATAACTCGAGCACGAATCGAACAATTTGAACTAGTCCTTGGAAAAATACGACCTGTGTCCCCTTTACTACGCTTTTCTTCTTTGATTGCTAAAAGGGGTTTCCAGCACTTTATAAATTCTAAATTCTGACGGATCCACACATTTCGTGACAACTTTAATCAGCTAAATTGGGTCCATCATGGACCCACCTTCGTCTCCTGAACCGCCCGTAGAGGTTCGGGCCGCGACGCCTTCTCGTCCGGGTCAAGCTGTGGCCAGCCTTCAACCCCTGGCCCCGAGCTCTGCTTTGGCTCCCGAGGTTCCCCGGCCTGCCCCTCGGGCTCCGGTCCCGACGATACCTCGGTCGACAATCCGACCTTCTACTACCGCAACAATTCCTTCCGGCGCCTCGACCTCGAGGTCCGCGCCACGTCCTCCAGCCCCTCGGGCGAGTGCTGCCCATACCGACGTCGTTGAAGCCCTTCTGTCCATGAACTCCCCGCTGCGGTCAACGGTGGACGTTCAAGTGCCCTCGGCGATTTCTCTAACTCCGACTGTTCAACCTCAGCCCCTGAACTTGCACGATAATTTGGTCTCGGGCTGGGAAGAGGGATGGACAACGTCCCTTGCGATGGACTCCGTTACCTTGGCCGACCACTTCTTCGTGGGAATGACTCAGGTATCCTCTCCCCTCCTTTAATTGTTTATGTTCACACTCCTGATCTCCACCTCACTATGCAGCAATGGGCGTTGGGCCACGCGGTTAGCCAAGCGTTGGTCGACAATACCCGCGCACGCCGGGAGGCCGAAAGACGAGTGAGGGACCTGGAAACCCGAGTGGCGCAGAGCACCCTTCCTTCGGGTGACCAGGATCTGGACCAGCTGCGCTCAGAAATAACCGCCCTAAGGTCTCATGTATCAGAGCCGGAAGCCCGTTCAGAGGATGAGCAATGGTTGATGACTCAGTCAGCGACGCAGACGGAGCGTCTAACTAACCGGGTGGCTCATTTGGAGGGCGACAATAAGACCCTCAAGGCCCGGTATACTCGAGCCCATGCTGACCTGGCCAAGATGACAACAGATGCTAAGGGGCTCAAGCGGAAGTTGAAGGAGTCAAGCGAGGCTCATCACCAAACTCAACTTGCCCTGAAGAACAAAGAGACAGAGCTGGCTGCCCAGCAAGAGGCGCTTCGGGATTTAGAGATGCAGCTAGTGGGCCAGGAGGCGCAGCTGGCCATTCGGGAGACCACCATCCAGGGGCAGGGCGGCGAGCTTATTCGACTCAGGAAGGAGCTGGAAGACTATAAGTCGGGTGAGTCGGCCCGGATTGAAGCCGCCCGAGTGGCCTATATTCAGTCGGACTCCTTCCTGAACCTGATTTCTGAGCGGATGGGTGGCATGATTAAGTATGGAGCAGTAGGTGCTATCCAGCAATTAACCGAGGCCGGCCATCTTCCTGAGGACCTTCCTCCTAATGCTGTGAAGCTGAGGCGGATCAAGGCATCAATTCCTGAAGACGCCTTCCCCCCCCCCCCCCCCCCCCCCCCCCCCCTTCACCTAGGATACTCAGTTTGGAGGTCCCGACTTTCTTTTAGCCCGAACGGCCGCTCTGTCTGCCCGTGCTCCATCTCTCTAGGCTATTTTGAAATTTTGTAATGATATCCGTTTTCCCGACTTGGCCTTTTAGGCTCGACTCTGTGATGGCCCCGGGCCTTATCTAATTTCCGTGGATTTTCCTCTTTTCTTTATTTCGTCTAGCCGTTTGTGATGCATTAGATTTTTGATAAGTGTTACTTGTTTGATGTACTCACCCCATTTGCTGAAGCTCGAGGCTACGAATCATACGTCCAAGCTTCGCTAAGTATGGGTCGCTTGGGCCGCTTAAGTCATTCTCGTGAGATAGACTCCTTAGTTTGATTTTTTCAATCGACTCGAAAATTTGGCTAAGTACCAGGCGCTCGGGCGACTAGTGCTCTAGTCTCTTAACCTGTCTTTTCTTAAGCCTTGGGAATGTAGCTAGGTCAGGTCGATACCCTGGCTCAGAAATGAGGGTCGATCGAGCGTACAACCTGACTCGGTGATTCTGCTCGGCCAAGTAGATACCTTGACTCGGCAATTTTGCTCGGTCGGGTGGATACCCTGACTCAGCGTTTTGTCTTGTTTTTGACGAATTGCCCTTATCAACGAAGCCGAGTCGGCTTAGGTACGCTGGTCTAGCTTAGTTCAACTTTATCAAGCTGAGCTAATGCCCCTTCTGTCTTTCAGAACGTGGGGGGTCACATTCCGGTAGTGAAGACCACAGAAATGTGCTAATCCATATGTTCCCCGAGCAAGAGTCTGGACACCGTCCGGCTTATCCCGATCGAACGTGGATCGCCACGCCCGACTGGGCCCGATCAGATGTGGATCGCCACACCCGATCGGCGCCGCGTCCGGTGGGTGCGTGAGGGAGAACTCACTTATAACTTGCCTTAGCAAGAGTCTGGACACCGTCCAGCTTACCCTGACCGAGCGTGGATCGCCACGCCCGACCGGGCCCGACCGAACGTGGAACGCCACGCCCGATCGGCGCCGAGTCCGGTGGGTGCATGAGGGAGGACTCACTTATAACTTGCTGCAGTTGTCTTATGAGGAGTTAGAGCTTTTGTCATCCCTTTTTCTGAGTACAGTTACAAAGATCATTTCTCTCCACTCTCTTCACGATACAATCTTAAATGTACTGCGCTCCAGGGTCTTCCGAGTTGCTTTCCTTGAGCATCCTGCAGGTAGTAGGCTCCCGACCCCAGCGCCTCGACCACCAGGAACGGACCACTCCATGGAGGCTCCAGCTTGCCTACTTCACCCACGGGCTTGATTCTTTTCCATACCTTGTCCCCTACTTGGAAATGTCGAGGTATGACTTGTTGGTTGTATCGGTTCCGCATCCTTTGTTGGTAAGCGACCATTCGGACTGCGGCCTTAGCTCTGACCTCCTCAATCAGATCCAGCTCAGCTCGTCTTTTCTCCGCATTATCCTCTCCATACAGATGTCTTCTGTCAGACTCACAGCCGACTTCCATGGGGACCACCGCCTCACTACCATAGACTAACTGGAAAGGAGTGCATCCTGACCCCTCTTTAGGTGTGGTTCGAAGGGCCCACAGGACTCCGGGCAATTCATCTACCCAAGACCCGCCGACCTGATCCAGCTTAGCTTTGAGCCCTCTCAAAATCTCTCTGTTGGCTACTTCGGCCTGACCATTGCTTTGGGGGTATGCCACGGAAGTGAAGGCCGGCTTGATCCCAAATTCCTGGCACCAACTTCTGATTATCCGGCCTTGAAATTGTCGACCATTGTCTGACACCAGCTTATGCGGTATGCCATATCGGCATAAGATACTCTGCCACAGGAATTTCTTCACTGCTTGCTCAGTGATCCGAGCTAAGGCCTCCGCCTCGATCCACTTAGAGAAGTAATCCACTGCCACTAGCAAGAATTTCTTCTGACCGGCTGCTTTGGGGAACGACCCGACTATGTCCATGCCCCATTGGTCGAAGGGACATGACACGGTGGAAGCTCTCAGCATCTCGACCGGTCGGTGCGATAGATTCTGGTACTTCTGACAAGAAAGGCAGGAAAGAGCCATCTTCTCGGCGTCCTTCTGAAGGGTCGGCCAGAAGTAACCGGCCAACAGAACCTTCCGAGCCATGGATCAACCTCCTGAATGATTTCCGCAGCACCCCAAATGCACCTCTCTGAGTACATAGGCCGCATCTTCTTTTCCGAGGCATTTGGCTAGAGGTCGGGAAAAAGCCCGCTTGTATAGTGCGTCCCCTATCAGAGTGAACCGGGCTGCTCTGATCTTCAGTATCCGAGCTTGTTCGGGGCTTCCCGGAAGAGTTCCTTCCTTCAGGTAGGCGATGAAGGGAGCTCTCCAGTCCCCCTCTATCTCCATTTCCGCTTCCCTCTCGACCTGAGCTACTAGCATGACCTGAGGTGAAGGCTTGGGGAAGACCCACGGTCGGACAGAGCTGGCCAGTCGGGCCAACTCGTCTGCCTTGGCGTTGTCTCCTCGGGGGATCTGCGTAATCTGGATTTCTTGAAATTCTGTTTGTAGCTGCTGATAGGCTTCTACATAAGCCTGTAGCTTTTCGTCATTCACTTCGAACCTCCCAGCCACCTGTTGAGTCACCAACTGAGAATCAGAGTGTAGGATGACCCGAGTGGCCCCGACCTGCTTGGCTGCCTGAAGTCCTGCCAAGAGGGCTTCATATTCCGCCTGGTTGTTAGTGGCCGGGTACTCTAGACGCACAGCCAAATGAAGGGGGTCTCCCTTAGGGGAGATCATTAAGATCCCTACGCCACTCCCTGCCCGAGTAGCCGACCCATCCACGTAGATCTTCCAGGTTCCTTCTTCTTCCTCGGCATGGAGCTCGCTCAGGAAATCCGCCAATGCTTGAGCTTTGATTGCAGATCGGGGTAGATACTGAAGATCGTACTCACTCAGTTCGGTTGTCCACTTGACCATCCGACCTGAGATCTCCGGGTTGACCAATACCTTTCCGAGGGTGCTGTTAGTTAGCACCCGGATCGGATGAGCCAGGAAGTATAGCCGCAGTCGCCGAGCCATCAACACTAGCACATAAGCTAACTTCTCGAGCGTGGTGTACCTACACTCGGTTTCTTTAAGTAAATGCCCAAAGAAATAGACCGGTTGTTGTTCGGTCCCTTTCTGGGTTACAAGCACAGCACTAACAGCTTCTTCAGTGGTAGATAAGTAAACATACAAGGGTTCTCCCTCTTCCGGTTTAGCTAGCACCGGCAGACCGACTAAGTAGGCCTTCAACTCTTCGAAAGCTCGGTCACACTCGGCATCCCACTGGAACTTGGAAGCTCTGCGCAAGATCTTGAAGAACGGCAGACTCCTGGCGGCCGACCGGGAGATAAACCGAGATAGGGCCGTGATTCTCCCGGTCAAGCGCTGAACTTCCCTCAGGTTTTTCGGCGGTGGCATGTCCAGCAGGGCTTGCACCTTGCCCGGATTGGCTTCTATCCCGCGTTCAGTCAAGATGTAACCCAAGAACTTCCCACTTTTGGCTCCGAACAGACATTTGGCAGGATTAAGTTTGAGGCCGTACCTTCGAAGGGTGCCGCAGGTTTCCCGTACGTCGGCTATGAGGTCGGCAGCTTGGGAGGATTTGATGAGAATGTCATCTACGTACACTTCCACGTTTCTCCCGAGCTGCTCCTTGAAGACTTTATTCATCAGCCGTTGATAAGTTGCCCCAGCGTTTTTGAGTCCGAAGGGCATAACTGTGTAGCAATAGGTGCCTTCGACCGTGACAAAACTGACCTTCTCTTGATCTTCTAAGGCTAAGGGCACTTGATGGTATCCCTGGTAAGCATCCAACATGCAGATAAGTTCGTTCCCGGTGGTGGAGTCTACCATCTGATCTATCTGGGGGAGCGGGTAACAGTCCTTAGGGCAAGCTTTGTTGAGATCCCTAAAGTCAATACAGACCCTCCACTTGTCACCCGGCTTGGAGACCAGCACAACATTGGCTAACCAAGTCGGGAATTGGACCTCTCGGACATGCCCTGCTTCCAACAATCTCTCCACCTCGGCCTGAATGATCTTGTTTTGTTCGGGACTGAAATCTCTTTTCTTCTGTTTGTTAGGTCGGGCGTCAGAGTACACGTGCAGCTTGTGCTCCATTATCTCGGGTCTGACCCCTTTAAGATCTTGTTGGGACCAGGCAAACACATCTTGATTCTGAGTCAGATATGCTACCAGCTGTTGTCTGAGGTCGGGCGGTAGTCCAGGAGCTATTTTCACCTTAGTTTCTTCTTGGTCGGGCAGGAGCTGGACCTCTTCCTTTTCTTCAATCAAGTCAGCCCAAGGAGAAGGCTGAGAGGATTGCACCATGTTGCAACTAGCCGGTTCTGCTCGGAGGGTCTTGCTTACTTCCACTCGGACATCATCTACGTAACACCTCCGTGCGGCCCTCTGATCCCCTTTGGCCTCGCCGACCTGATCTCCTACCGAAAATTTAACCTTGAGGTAGAAAGTCGAGGCTACGACCCGGAATTCATTCATTGCCGGCCTACCCAATATAGCGTTATAAGCCGAAGGCGCGTCCACTATCAGGAAGGTAGACCATCTGGTTCGTCTCAGGGGCTCTTCTCCCAGTCAAATGGCTAATTTTATCTGTCCGAGGGGTTGAACTTCATTGCCAGTGAATCCGAACAGAGGCGTGGCCACAGGTCGCAACTCAGTGGTATCAATTTGAAGCTGTTCGAATGCCTTTAGGTACAGAATATTCACTGAACTCCCTGTGTCCACGATGGTCCTGTGGACTTGATAGTTTGCTATGATCGCCGTGATGACCAAAGCATCTCGTGCGGCACTTCCACTCCT